>JAFVLL020034422.1:100932-135225 GCA_021397915.2 Tor tambroides
GAAGGTCTTACGGGTTTGGAATGACATGAGGGTGAGTAATTAATGACAGGATTTTCATTTTGGGGTGAACTAACCCTTTAAAGGAATAGTTCACAAAAAATGAAAATTTGCTCATCTTCAGGCAATCCAAGATGTAAATTTGTGAAATTTAGCATTACATCACTTGCTCACCAATGGATTCTCTGTAGTGAATGGGTGCCGTCAAAATGAGAGTCCAAACAGCTGATAAAAGCATCACAATCTTCAAGACGTTTTGAAAACCTCTTAATGATGAATTTGTTTCTTACAAACATGCAGCTTTCACTTCATCAGACATTAATTGTTTGACTGGACTATTGTGATCTCTTTATCAGCTGTTTGGACTCTCATTCTGACGGCACCCATTCACTACAGAGGATCCATTGGTGAGCAAGTGATGTAATTCTAAATTTCAAATCTGTTCAGATGAAGAAACAAACTCATCTACATCATGGATGGTCTGAGGATAAGTACATTTTTAAGCAAATTTTCATTTTTGAGTGAACTATTCCTTTAAGAGCAGTGTGAACACCTACTCGTTTTGGCTGCCATAGGCCTTAAAAGTAAGTTTAAAAGACAATTCTAAACACAAGTGCACATCTTAAACATAAACCTTATCACACGCACACAAAACACACACAAAGAAGAACTTACGAACATAGACTTATGAACACATCAGAGGCTCACGACTGCAATTTAAAAGCAGTTAAAACATGACAGGCACAAAATACCGTACAAGACAAGAGCACAGGAAAAATATACAAGACAGATTTGCCAGTCTGATTACACATATTATATGACAAAAACACATGTATAGATAATATAAAGGTATCAATTTAAAGCTTTAAAGGGTGGTTGCTTAATTTACAGTGACTTTTAGCAGTATCCTCTGCAGACTCACCAACGATGGCCTCCCATTTGCCATTAGCCTGTGTGACCTCATAGGCACAGCGCATCTCGCTAAAGGACGCGCCCCCAATAATGAAGACCATGATGCGAGGGCCCGTACGGTACTCTCCAGGAGTTTTGTTCTTGTGCCAGTGGCCATATCGAGCACTGCCATGGAAAGAACACATGAATGCATGTCAACTTCAAGGTACAGTTTCATTTTTCAAACCGAAAAACAGTCATTTGAAGGTATTTGTTAGAGACTGCACTGTTTTACTCAATATCTTTCCTCACTTGGCAACTGAAGACTAGACACTACAGGCAAAAAAACATTGATTTTTATCATAATTTACTCTGGTATGGAAAAAACACTATGAAAATCAATGGCTACCACCAGCAACTTCTTACTGTAGCTACCAACATTCTTCAAAATATCTTCTTTTGTGTTCAACAGAAGAAATAAATTCATACAGGTTTGGAACAACTTGAGGGTGAGTAAATGATGGCAGAACTTTCATTTTTGGATGAACTTTCCCTTTAAGGAACGACAGAGTTATTTGCCAGCATAATAAGAGGGGAAATCGACATAAACACTGGTGATCTTGAGTCTAATCAATAGCTACACAATGGGACCCATCAGCTCCCGGTTCTCCCTCTGTGGGAGTCAGGGTTGTCCTGCTTTGCCTCCGCTACTGTTTACAGGAGCGGTGCTGGTTTGTTTGTCCTTAAAGCAGAACAGTGTGCCGGGATCGTTACTGCTGACCCTGAGGAAATATCCCAGTTTCCACCGCTTCTGAAAGAGACTTGGTGTTCACCCCCACCTCACATCGCACCACCCACCAATCAAGGTATTGATCTCAATGTTCTCCCCAACCCTTGGTGCACAAATGATTATTGATCCAAGTTGCTTCAATCATTTGAATTGTGCAGTACAAAAATGCATGTATACACCTGTGTATGGGGGTTTTAGTGTGTGTGTATGTTAGAGCTGCCTTTGAAATTCTAATAAATTTGAATTTAAGGAAGTGTATTGGATATTTAAAGGAAATAAAATAACTGCTGTGTAGTTTTTATTCATTTAAAATTATTAATTTAATTTTCTTGGTTTAAAATTGATGATAATAAAATTTAAAAAAGTCATATTTTACAATAGGGTCCCATTAGTTAGTGTATTAACTAACAATGAGCAATGATAAAATTAAAAATGATAAAAAATTAAGATATAACTCTTTGGCTGATTAACAAATTTTCAAATTGAATTATCTATAAACATAATATATACATCATATAAGGTATTACCAGAAACATTAAATGATATTAAACATGTATATAATGTATTTTTATTATTTTAATATAATGTTTTATTATACATTTGCATTTTATTTAGATATTTTTTAATAATAAATTAACTTATTTTTTAAACTTATTTTATGGAACATGGTAAAAGAACCCAGAATGCTCATTAAGTCTTCAAAATAGACCCAAGCAACAAAGCACCTGAAAATAATTTCTTGCTCATTTTATTCATAATTTGCTTAATTTTTTTGCAGTTTAGTAAATTCCTCTTCCTGTCATTCCAGTTGAACTTCCTGTAGGAGTGGACAATTCAAATTCCTTATTATTTCAGAATCTGTGAGTGTGCGTACCTGACTGCAGAAGTGCTGAAGGAAGAGGACGAGCGTGTTGAGATGTACGGATAATGTTTGGTGTCCAGCTTGTCGTCGATAGCATCCTGCAACAACATTGACAAACAAAGTAAGACCACACATTTACACACAATACACACAGTTACTCAGTCAAATTCTATAAATCAGGACTGACCTCCATGATGTCCTTGATGAGTGGGGTCCAGCGAGAAAGCTGGTAGGTCTGCTCGCTCACACGCTCCTTACGATCGAGCTTCTTGCCTCTGCGGAGAGTAGACTGCAGCATACAGAAACAAAATGGCAGGTCAGGGAAACTGCTTTAACAGCCAAGAAGACTTAATCATTGCTTAGGACACAAATCAGACCGCGTACATCTGTGATGATTGGGACACCCAGATGAGCCATATTGGTGATGATCTCACTGTCCTCAGGAGGGATCTGGGCGTGTTGAATCAGCTTGTTAAGGTTCTCCTCTGTGATCCCTGTTTTGCAACACAGGAAGACACATGTTACAAAATGGCTGATCTGGGGATTGAGAAACAAACTGAGGTATAAAATGGCTGCCACAGACTCTCCAACCGTTCTTCAGGAAAATGTAGAGGAGGATGATGCGGATCTTGTCGTAGGTGCTGACGTTGGCGTCCAGCAAGATTGGCACGATGGCCCTCATGGGGTCTTTAATCTTTTCACCCTCTGCGTCTGTTCCCATAGCGAGATCCTGGCGGGTGACAGAGCACGCTTCATAAATTATGCTTAGCACACTGGAAGCAATAAAACCTAAAATGATATGATGCTTTCTGAGACCGTGGTTTGTCCTTCATTATCATAGCTAGATTCATTTCATCAGAGGTGGATCCTGGTAAAGGTGATATAGACAAGTTTGTAGTGTTCTTGGCACACAGCTTTTAGACACGCACTCCATACTCGATCGCTCATTTTGGCAGTTTCATTGCACCTGCTCTCCGCTCTGCTCACCCCCTCATTGAAAATAAACCGTGACCTAGTGGGTAACTTTTCCGAGCAGCTCCAGAGTTACACTTCCCTTCCCACCACTTCTTACTTTGGTGGCTTTCAGCCTACACCATAGAAATAGAATGAACAGCCCATGAAAAATGTCTTTTTTATCTACTAGAAGTCAAAAATGGAGGAATGATGGATGATTATAGCACTGTTTAGTCCTATTACAGTCAAATTAATTAATCAAATCACAAAATAAAATCAGAAAAAAATGAAATCAGGATCTTTATGCCAACAATTACCAATATTATATATATATATATATATATATATATATATGTATATATATATATATATATGTATGTGTGTGTGTGTGTGTGTATTATTTACATTTATATTGTATTATTTATATTTATATTATTTATACTGTGTGTGTGTGTATATTTATTTATATATATATATATATATATATATATATATATATATATATATACAATGTGTGTGTGTGTGTGTGGGTGTGTATTACATGTATTACATGTTTACTGTGTGGAGAGGTGCTGAAATCGCGTTTGGTCTCGTACTGCATTGCGTCCCTTGTCAGTGTCGGGCGCTTGCTTGGCCATTTGTTGCGATTAACAGGAAAGTGTGTGCAGCTGAATTGGAGTAGTGTTTTGTTAGATGGGTATAAAAAGCTTAGTTTACCGCGGTAGCCGTCGTGTGAAGACCGAAGAGTAAAGACCATCGACTCACCGGGCAGGGACACCGGCAAAGGATATAAGTATCACTTTTTATTGTCCCTCTTTCCTACTAGTTTCACTTCTGTTTCAGTTTTTATAACCATTTCTTATTATGTGTAAGTAAGTTGTTGTTGTTGTTTTTAAAACGTGTGTTTGGCTCAGTGTTGAGGTCTGTATTGGTCATTACGTTTTAGTTTTATTTAATTTTAGTTATTTTAGTACTTCATACTACATGGAAATGAAATAATATATATATTGAATTTATTTTTATATATGTATGTGTGTGTGGCTGTACATGTCGTTGTTTTTTTGGTGTTTGGCTTAGTGTTATGTTAGAAGCATTATTATACTCATACCTTTTTGTTTTAATATTTTGAATTGTTTTTAGCTTTATTTATTTATTTTTCATTTAAATGTTTAGTTTTGAAATGTTGTATGCATTTGTCATTTTTATTTAATTTCTTTATTTTCTTAAATGTGTGTGTGTATGTATAGTATTTACAGAGTTTTGACTTTTAGTTTTAGTTACTTTTTCTTATTTGTAAGTCGCTTTGGATAAATATGATGGCGTTTTAGTGCCTCGTTAAAAAATAAAAAAAATCTAAGATTACGAGATTAAAGTCGTAATATTTCGAGAATAAATTCGAAATACTACGAGAATAAAGTCGAAATGTTTTGAGAATAAAGTCGAAATGTTTTGAGAATAAAGATTATAGTTATAATATTTTGAGAGAGGCTATTCTAGCCTTTTGCGCGTGCAAATGGCCCGGATTGGGAGCACCGGGATATTCCAAAGTCTCAGCTTTCAAAATATGTCAGTTTTATGAAATACAAACAATATGTAGGCTATATTGCAAAAATGTGTTTGTCAAGCGGCATGTGAGTCAGTCATCTTTCTGATTACAATAACGAACTACGAGACATTATTTTCATTATAAATTAGGCTAAACTGTTGTTTTTTTCATGGCTTATGATGTTCCTTCACTTATCTTGCTATAAACTTGAAATAAAGAGCAAAAACACATTTATAATTTGTATTTCGTCATAAAACTGATAGAATTTGAAAGCTGAGCTGTGTGCAAAAGCAACAAAGCACAAAATAGTTGCGATTACTGGGTGGCTGGCGCGCTACAAATAATCAGTGGAAGACGTTAAATATTATGTCCTCATTTACAGTATTATACCATCATGAATAAAACAGTTTGTGAATAGTCACTTAACGTTTACAGTAGAAAAGACAACAATATAACTTATGTTAACAAATTTGAGTCCACTTCAACCTTTAGATCAAGCTTTTATTGCTGTTTAATTAGGTCATATGTGAGGAATGAACGTTTTTAGACACCACAGACGCTTTTTGCGGAGTAGGTGGTGGAATTCACAATACTTTAATGAATTGATTCACATAAATACAGCGATCTGTCACACCACATTAAAGAAAGCTTGAAATCACATTATTGTGTTATCACATAATTTGTGTTTCGCTATAAAACTGATTTTGAAAGCTGAGACTTGTTTTATATTAAAAGCACAAAGCATAAGCCATTGCTATCAGTAAGTTGCACACAAATAAATCAATGCAAATGGAAGACATGAAATATTATTTCAAAGCATACTGTCCCCATAGTATGACATGGTATGATTTCTGCTAATAATCCCACATATTTGTTGTGTATTAAAAAAAGGGTTAAATAAGAGAACTACAGCACCCCCAAAAGAATGTCGATGAGTGAGCTGATGTTAAGACAAGAAGTTGTTCCTGTTCAGTCTAATAAATATCATATTCTGATATTAAGCTGTTTCCGAATCTTAAATTGGCCTTCCATCCCAGTAAGCATTACGTGCACGCCGGATGCTAAATAATATTCAAATCCAATCCCGTGGCCTGGCACCCTCCCGCGTCTCACTGTTGAGGCATTTGCATGCGCAATATAGGCTATATCAAAATATTATAACTTTAATTTCTACGATTTAAATTCTCGAAACATTTCAACTTTATTCTCGTAATATTTCGACTTTATTCTCGTAGTATTTCGACTTTATTCTCGTAATCTTAGATATTTTTTTATTTTTAACGTGGCACTAAAACGCCGTCGTAGATAAAAGTGTCTGCTAAATGACTAAAAGTAAATGACTAAAAGTATGTATGTATATGTATATTAAACATAAATATATACCACATACATATATACATATACATATATATATATATATATATATATATATATATATATATATATGATTACGTTTTGCCATTTTATACTTTATATAAATATTTTTGGCTGATTAACAGAAGTATTAGCTCCTCTTTTAGTAATAATGCATGTGGATAATGTACATTTTCTGTTTTCATACGTATGTCATATGTATATGTAAGTAAAAAAATTTTTTAAATATTATTTACCAAAACTTTTTTCATTAGCAATTATGATTTTTTTTTTTGATTGATTTATTAAAACAAAGTACATTTGAAATCCTGTTTTTTGTCACCTATGGCAACAATCAACAACACTAAGTGTGATATTATTAAGACAACAAAATTAAATTTCAATAATTGGCTTTTACTTGTGTGTGTGTGTGTGTGTGTGTGTGTATATATAGGTGCTGGTCATATAATTAACACGCAAGTGATTATTTCATCAATCATCTAAAAAAGTGAAAACTGTATAATGTATACATTCATTCCACACAGACTGATATATTTCTATAATATTTTTTAATTTTGATGATTATAACTGACAACTAATAGATAAACCTCAAAATTCAGTAGTCTCTGTGAAAATTAGAATATTGTGAAAAGTTTCAATATTGAAGACACCTGGTGCCACACTCTAATCAGCTAATTAACTCAAAACACCCTTAAAGGCCTTTAAATGGTCTTCAGTTCAGTTCTTGCAGGGCTACACCCATGGGGAAGACTGACTTGGACAGTTGTCCAAAGACGACCATTGACACCTTTGCACAAGGAGGGCAAGACACAAAGGCTATTAAAGAGGCTGGTTGTTCACAGAGCTCTGTGTCCAAGCAATATTAATAGAGAAAAGGAAGGAAGGAAAAGATGTGGTAGAAAAAAGTGTACAAGCAATAGGATAACCAGCACCCTGAGAGGATTGTGAACAAAAAACCATTCAAATGTGTGGAGATTCACAAAGAGTGGGACTGTAGCTGAGTCAGTGTTTAAGACCACTACGCACAGATGTATGCAAGACATGGGTTTCAGCTGGAAACATTCTAAATAAGCCACTCTTTGAACAACAGACAGCTGCCAGAAGCTGCCTCGCCTGGGCCAAAGACGTGCTGACTGGACTGCTGCTGAGTGGTCCAAAGTTATGTTCTCTGATGATAGTAAATTTTGCATTTCTTTTGGAAATCAGGGTCCCAGAGTCTGAGGAAGAGAGGAGAGGCAACAGAATCCACGTTGCTTGGAGGTCCAGTGTAAAGTTTCCACAGTCAGTGATGGTTTGGGGTGCCATGTCATCTTAAGTTGGTGTTGGTCCACTGTGTTTTCTGAGGTCCTGTCCCAAACACAGCATACCAGGAAGTTTTAGAGCACTTCATGCTTCCTGCTGCTAATTAACTTTGTTGGAGATGCAGATTTCATTTGCCAGGACTGGTACCTGCAACACAGTGCTAAAGCTACCAGTACCTGGTTTAAGGACCATGGTATCCCTGTTCTTAATTGGCCAGCAACCGGGCTTGATCTTAACCCCATAGAAAATCTATGGGGACAGAAGAGGAAGATGCGATATGCCAGACCCAACACGAAGAGCTGAAGGCCACTCATCAGAGCAACCTTGGCTCATAACACCTGAGAAAAGCCACACAGGACTGATCGACTCCATGCCACGCGCACTGCTGCAGTAATTCAGGCAAAGGAGCCCCAACTATGACATTGCGTGCTGTACATGCCTGAGCATTTTCATGTTCATACTTTTTCAGTTGGCCAAGATTTCTAAAAATCCTTTCTTTGTATTGGTCTTAAGTAATATTCTAATTTTCTGAGATACTGAATTTGGGGTTTTCATTAGTTGTCAGTTATAATCATCAAAATTAAAAGAAATAAACACTTGAAATATATCAGTCTGTGTGGAATGAATGTATACATTATACAAGTTTCACTTTTTGAATGGAATTAGTGAAATAAATCAACTTTTTGATGATATTCTAATTATATGACCAGCACCTGTATATATAAGAATTTTAAGGCAAATATTTTAAAAACATTTTTAGCAATTGTTTTGAATAGAATAAATATTGTATTGTACCAAAAGTTGCAATCAACCTCATATTATAAATAATAATATCACATTTTGTGAATGTTAAAATCATTGTGTGAAACATAATTAATGAAACTTTGGTGAATACGCAACGGTTTTTCTCTCAGATTTAGCCGTGATGTCTGTGGTGCTGTTATACCTGCTCTACACGGCACAGCTTGTCCACGGTTCCCTGGTAGTGCTTCATGCAGTCCTCAGCCAGCTGCAGATGGGTCGAGTACTAAAGGGGCAGAGATTTTAAGGGTCAATGAGGTAAATATTAGAACTGCAATTCCCATGAGGAGTCTCGTTTGGCTGATTGCACATGTGTTTGGACCTCTCTCACCTTGCTGAGCTCTTTCTGGTACTGTGGCATCTTCTTCAGCATTTGAGACAGGTCCCTCATGGTGGTCTGGAAGAAACAAAGGACTTTCTCAGAAAGGAAAGCAAAACAGAGGTCAGACGCTGCCTCGAGACATGTCTCAGATCCAGTAGGCCAAATTAGGGACACAGATACGGTGCAATATAAAAGCTGTTATGGTTTGTGAGACTATACACTATTACATATAGTATAGTATGTCACAGCAGAAATGTGTGTGTTTATGTGTATTGGCTTGTGCTGTGTCAGTAAGTCAATCAATACTAATCCTGCTGTAGCCTCAGAGTGCTTTCACATGAGTCAGCCATCATGGTTTGGATTCGGCTGCCAGCGCAATCTCATCTGCCAGGCTATCCTCCTTCGCCCACGCTACACTATTCTCTCTGTTCTACTCCTCATTTATTCTCTCCTCCACGCCCCTTCCCCCTCAGCCGGACTCCAGCGTACCTTCTCTCCAGTATTCATCCGTTTACTAGCAGAAAACTCCTTCAGGGAGCGTGTCACCTCCCTGTGAGCAAGGAATATGAGAAAGGAGGGAGAGAACAGGGATGTCACCATTTACAGACAGAGAATATCACAGGAAAACCAGAGCTGAGAGGGATAGTGCACCTTCAGTTGTTGGTCCCCATTTACTTCCATAGTAGGGAACAAAAAAACACTATGCAAGTCAATGGGAACCAGCAACTGAACGTAAGCTATCCCTTTAAGGCCAAAAATGTAAGGTTTTACTCACTGTGAGACCTCAGCAATATGTTTGTGCCGTAGCGCCACCCAGAGGTCATCGTCTTCATGCAATAGCACTTCTTTCTCACGGGAGTCTCCTATCCCACTGGTATCGTACCTACCAGATACAAATCAAACAAATGCATATATATTATTATATTATATTACATTATATATGGTATACTCTACATAACTGTCCTTGGTCAGTTAATGAACGTATTTGTTAATGATCGGTTTGTAATAATTCATATGCATAATGCACATTTTCTGTTTTTAAATATTATGTGTATTTTAATTGTTATTTAATATTTTATTATATCATATATTTATAATATGTAATAATATGTTAACTTAGTAAATATTATTTAAAAATAAATGTTTATTTATATACATTTTAAATAATTTACATATATGAATTTTTGTATTTTTATATTATTGTATTATATGATATTTATATAAACAATACAATTTAAACATTTTATAGTAAATATTTTAGTAAATATTATTTAAAAATAAATGTTTATTTATTTATTATTTTATATTGTTTATTTATTTAATCCAGTAAATATTATTATACAATAAGTTTAAATATATTCACTCACTTGTAGACATCATTCTCGATGGGCAGCAGGTCATAGGCCATAGCCTGGAAGGTGAGCTCGTGCAGGACAGGAGAGACAGGGTCGAAACCTCGGTCCAGAATAATGAGCTGAGAGCGAGCCTTGTCTGGACCCTGCAGAGAGAGAAAAAAAAAAAAATCTAAAAATCTACTATTGCTCCATGATTAGCACAAGCCATTTTCTGATTAACATGAATCCAATGCAGTGATTTTTTCCACAGTAAGACCAGGACAGTGAAGATTCATTATTGGTTTCATGCTTGATTTCTTTGACAGCCCTGATATTCTGAAGTATAATTGCTGTTTTATGGGTTTAAAAAAATCAAGATCTTTCCAAGAACCCGCTGAAAGCTGCTTACGTTCCCCCTGAGGTACATGTACCCCTTCTTCTAGCATATTCATATGTACATGTATTAACTCCTCTCTCCTTGCAGTGCAGTAACTGAGATGTGCCTCTCACCTCCCCCATTGTAGGATCATCTGCCTTGTAGGCGTCCAGTTTGTCCTGAAGCAACTGAGCCAGCGTGGCGTTATCTTTATACTCCCTGTGCACAGAAAATCAGAGTATTAGAGCCAATATACAGAACGTGAGACAGCTCTGTTGATCCTGACGAGCAGCCACTTCCTGCAATCTGATCCAGAGATGACTGGGCATCTGTCTTCTACACTAGTTCCTGCTGTAAGTGTGTGTACAATGGGTAAATATGATTGCATGATGTGAAACGGCACCGTCAGGAACAGATCAGTTATAAAGATGATTAAAGGCTCTTTGTTACTCAGTAATTAAGAGACAGACACAGTTCTATTGTGGCTCTTCGTGCCTTACCCTCGGTATCGGACGGCAGGGTATTCCTTCAGAGTGGCACACAGTGTTGCCAGCTGCTCTGCCAACCGTTCCATCACAGGGTTCTTCAGCTGTGTCTTATGAGGGCTGTAGAAACTCTGGAAGGCATCAGGGTTGTCCAAAGAGAACACCTAAACACACATTCATACTCGTTAGTGATAGAGCAATGATGTGGACAGGGAATGTGATCAGCTGGTGTTTTGCATCTGTGTGTATCTAAAACAGTTTATTATAGCTGAGGCCCAATCCCATTTCTACTCCTTAGCCCTTCCCCTTTCCCCTACCCCTCTGTTTTGCGCATTCACGTGAAGGGGTAGGGGTGTCTCGATTCTCTTTCGGTTGGAGGGGTAGGGGTAGGGGTAGGGGTTGGGGAAGGGCCAGCAAGCCCTTCAAACGAAGATTTTTCGGGACCACACTACAAACAAAGGAGTATGAATTGTCTCAGCGTAAACCGGCTACAGTGGCAACATGGCTGCCCGAGCGAACAAAAAGACACACAAATGTAAGCATTTTTAGCATTAATAAAGATTTGAATGAAAAGTAATAATTTGTTGTATGTTACATTCAATTGTGAGTTCATGTTTACGGTCATGTTATTCAAAGAAATGTTTGCAAAAAATCGCTAAATTTTGCTAACGTCATATCATTACAGACTGCACAATAGTGCCACAACATATTTACATAAAACAGAATTGGGATTGGGCCTAAATTTAAAACCATAAAAAATGTGTTACTTGAAATAAACATTAAGTGAAAGAGAATAAAACAAAACCTTTTTATTTCAGTAAGTTGACAAGGCAACATCTCTCATTTTGATTTAGTTTAACTGGATGTAATAAAATAACTAATACTGGAAATAAAAATAAATGCAATACAATATATATAATATATAAATATAGATGCAATACAAAAACTACTAAAATGACAAAACCCAAAATGACTAAAAGTTTACAATTAAAATGGAATATATATATATATATATATATATATATATATAAAATAACACTGATCTAAAATAGTAGTATATCACTATAATAGACCACACTCTCAATGAGAAGTTGCATAGAAAAAACAAAAAACACAAGAAAACCAAATAAATTGTAAATGGTAATAAATAATGCAGCTTATATTTTCAGAATATATTTTAAATGTTTTATTATTTGCTATTATATAGAGAAGTCTCTTATGCTCACCAAGGATGCACTTATTTGATTAAAAATATAGTAAAAACAGTAATATTGTTAAAATTTAAAATAATTGTTTTCTGTTTTGATATATTTTAAAATGTAATTTATTCCTTTGATGTCAAAGCTGAATTTTCAGCATCATTACTTGTTTTCAGTGTCATATGATCCTTCGGAAATCATTCTGATATGCTGATTTGCTGCTCAAGAAACATGCTGCTTTTGTAACATTATAAATGGCTTTACTGTCACTTTTGATGAATGTAATGCATCCTTGCTAAATAAAAGTATTAATTCTCTAAATTAATTTTATGCTATAAATAAAAATATTTTTTTAAGATTTTGTATGCATGTCACATGCTAAACACCTGTGCCACAAAATGTGTTCCTCCCCTCTTCCTGTTTCCAATCTAGTCTGAGGGATGAGCTTGGAGTTAGTGAGTTGTCTCCAGTCTGTGCTTTCATTTCTTTCCTTCCTGCCTTTATGTTTCCTGTGGCCGAATCTCTGACTGTGTCAGACAGTCAGGTCTTCACAACCACCCCTCCCCACCCCCTATCGGCACACACAGGGTCACATGACCATCCTTCTGTTCAGCAGATGGGTTCCCCTTGATGCTCGTTCCCTCTCATAACCTCCTCTGATTGGCTGAGGCTCTCTGTGGATGCTGCGTCAGCCAGTTATGTGCTGGTGAATGAGACGGGCCTGCGAAGCATTGAGATGCAGCATCACGCCAGGAGAAACGCACTGCTCCTCTGACTCCACTGAATTAATCATAGCAGACAGCTGAAGCAGCAAGGCATTGTGGGCCAGACTGCATCCCCCCAGCCTCAGAGCTGTTCTGGAACACTCTATTTCTGCATTCTGGATAGTTCTCTATACGGATAGTCATTATTCCTATATATTTTTTATCTCTCTCGTCCTCTCCCCTCCTGAAATGGCTCACCTGGGACTCATAGGGCAGGAAGGCGATGTTGATCTCATTTAGGGTTTTAACGGTTTTGGAGGCACGGCTCTTCACCACATCATTAAACAGGGGGTCCGGGCAAGCTGTAAGAGACACATGGGTAGTTAACATAACATTTTGAGCAGTGACAGCAGTTTATTGAAGTTTTGACATAATATACGTCACTTACACTATTTTATATAGATATAGATATAAATATCTGAAATTAAATGTAAAAAATATATCCAAAATCAGCTGCAATATTTCTGCAATAAAATCAGCAGTAATATTTATTGCATATTTACTTTTATATACAAAATATTTTTTAAAAGTATATAATATATAAATAATATATACTGTGTGTGTGTGCGTACACACACACAATTTAATGTCAAAAATATATCCAAAATTTATCAGCTGCAAAATATAATTTTAGTATTTTCTCTGCAAAATATGATTTTTATTATTCTATAATATTTTGTCTATATACGTTAAGTGTGTGTGTGTATATATATATATATATATATATATATATATATATATATATATATACACACACACATACATAATACTTTTAGATTTATTTTATTTTCTTCACATGGATAGTTTAAATTTATGTATTCATTTTGTCTATATATGTTATTAAGTGCATTGTTATTAAGTTCATTTATGATTTTTTTATATATTTCCCATTTAAGATTTTATTTTATTTCCTTTTTATTTATTTTTGTAACAAAGGCTAATTGTATCAGCACATTATTTTTTGATTATCTACAAAATAATTCAGTTCATTTATATTTGTAGGAAAGCTTATTTATTCATAACTGTCATTTAATTCACTGGATCACAAAACAACTGATTCGCCTTTATATCTAATGTTACATAGCATTGTGTTTAAGTAAACTTCATTAAAAACATTGTCTTGCTGGTTGTTTGTGTAGTAGTCTAGTTTTGAGTGAGGTGCAGTGTGTATTATGCTTCCAGCACACTTGAAGTACAGTGGAGTGCCCTCAGATACTCACAGTCAGTGAAGAACACATGAGCTGCTTTATATTTTGCTGAATGGGGATCTTTGAAGTCATTGACAAGAGTCTGCACAGACTGGTAAGAGAAATACAACAAGCTTTAGATAAGACTGTGTTTGTGTTTTGCGTTGTTATAGTAACCAAAATGGCCAGTACAAATGACAAGAGTTTCAGGCTGTTTGTGTAGGCTGTGTAAATACTGTGTGTGTTTGTATATGTGTTAGTGAGTGACATATGCTTAGTATGTACAGTGTGAAGGTTCCGCCTCCACACTGCGAGACGAAAGTCTACGCTTGGTGTTATTTTGCTTTATTAGCATCTTCTAAAATCAGCGTGTTTGAGTACCTTCTCAGTTGGGGTGATCAGGTAAATGGCCTCCAATGAAGGGAGAGGCTCTCTTCGCTTATTAATGTCTTCAACAACTGCAGAGATAAAAGTAGAAACAGCAAGTCAGTCACAGAAGCAGATTGTAAAAAATGTATTATTACATATTTAAAAAAAATAAAATATAAAAAAGCACATAATAAAAAAAAATTAAATCACATACGCTGGTTAACTAAACAGTTTCCTTTTAGAACAATGCTCATTAGGTGTTTTGGTGATGATTATAATTTAATCAGATATTTGTACACCTATTGTAAATATATTCAGAGCTGAAGGGGCAGGGGTTGCAACTTTAATGCCTACCAATGCCTTTAGCCATAACTATATATATAATATAGCAAAACATGTTGTAACCTATTGCTAAATTCAGTTTAATGTGATGCTTTCCAAATCTGTTCTTTTGCAGACATCTCATAGACGTACGTGTGCTAAGTTGGGTTGTTGATATGAGACATTTATTTCCATCTGGCCACCATTTTCCAGCATTTATATGATGGTTTGAGGTTTAGAGATCAGTTCTGAATTGAGATATTTTTGTGTCCTAAGAGCCATAGACTAGTTGTTAGCAACAAAGGGGAACTTTTTACTGCTTTTAAGGTCAAAAACTGAGGATTGACTTACTAGTGATGCCCTCTGTCATGATATCAGTCATTTTGCAGCAAGAGGACAGCATTCTCATGCTGAGCTGGTCCACCACCAAAGCCTACAGAGAACAACAGAG
This sequence comes from Tor tambroides, assembly GCA_021397915.2. NCBI lineage: Eukaryota > Metazoa > Chordata > Actinopteri > Cypriniformes > Cyprinidae > Tor > Tor tambroides. The sequence continues at coordinate 116,258 of JAFVLL020034422.1, forward strand.
AGCAGAAATAATGAAAGAGTCTCAGAAACACACTTTACTGCAACAGAAAGGTCTGTTGCTTATGCTTATGCAGGCAATGTGAAAACTCTTATTTATTAATATGGGCACCAAAATAAATATGCATGTGGTGTGATACAGGTAGAACAGGATGGATGAAATTGTTTGGGCTTAATTATTCACACTGATTTCCTGTCTGCGGCTCAGGGACTCAACGAAAGATTAAAACTGTGGTGCGGTGACATAAAGATAGCGTGGTTGCTATGGTGATGGGGTTATTGAGTTTATCTTACCTTCCATTCTCCCTTCTTCTTCACCTTTTTGATGACATCATTCATAATCTCTGCAGGAAGAAGAGAAGAGTTTATCAAACATCTGATATTAGTGGTTCGTACACATCTTTGAGTAGTCATTTCCATTTTTAAACCACAAATACATGCTGTATAAGTGATAAATATTATTCCGGTTTAAAATAACTTTTTTCTATTTTAAAGTATAATTTATTCCTGTAATGTTAATGCTTAATGTTCAGCAGTCTGCTTAATGTTCTGCTCGAGAAACATTTCTTGTTATTATCAATGTTTAAAACAGTTGTGCTGCTTAATATTTTTATGGAAGCTGATACAGGATTCTTTGGTCAATACAATGGCATTTATTTGAAATGGACACATTTTGTAACACTATAAATGCTGTTTTTGTCATTTTTGATCAACTTAAGCATCCTAAACAAAAAGGTACTGCATGTATTTTAGATTTAGTGTAAATAGCTGCTGCCTTAATTTAATAGTTCTTTGACTGTTTAGAACAGCTCTAGATTCATCACAGGACATAAAATCATTATACAGTTAAGGGCTGCATATGTGCCTGAATCATACACAACGAAACACTGCATTACATTTGACAGGAACCAGCTTGTTTGGTGATTTATAAATGATGTTAATAGCTACTGATGTGTAGGAGGCAGATAAATACCTTACACAAGCAAAAATATGAAGGTATTGGTCATGACAATGTATATCTCTCTCCATCACTCCCTTTATCATCGCACACACCTGCTCTATTGCCATGCAAAGCCTCTATCACTGTTGTGTGTGTGTGTGTGTCTGTGTGTGTGTGTGTGCCCGTTCTGTCCCCGTCACACCTGAGCCTGACTGTGCCTGCTGGTCCTTTACTAAAATAGATTATCTCTCCTTCTTTTGCTTTCTATCTCTCTCTCACTTTTCTGCAGCAGAGCTTTTTTGGCATCTGTTACATCAAAATTCATTGGCACGCCTCTCAATAAACGGACACTCTGACTGCTGAAAAAGAATCATATTCATGAAATCCAGTTCATCTGGTCATGCAGGTAATTTTAACGTTGTGATAAGGAATGTAACTCCAGGTGGGCGAGACTGGTTCTTGAAACATTACCCCAATCACAGAAATAAAGTCACGTCAGGGAGATATAGTCACAATTATAAGAAAAAGGCAAAAATTGTATGTAAAGAGATGTAACAGTCAAATTCTCAGATATAAAGTCATGATTGTGGGATATAAAATCCTAAGTATGATGGGGAAAAGGACAACTGTGAGATACAGTCACAAATATATGAAAAAAATGTGAGATATAAAGTGACTATTATGAGAAAAAAGTAGTAGTTGTGATACACAGTATAAAGTCACAAATACAAGAAAAAAGTCAAATGTGAGATATAAAGTTAAATTGCCAGAAATAAAATGGCATCCATGACAGCAATTATGAAATGTTCAATACTAGGAAAAAAAAAAACTATTGTGAAATACAGTCAAAATTATGTGGAAAAAAAACATTGATTATGAGAAAAAGCAGCAATTGTAAGATATAAATTCGCAATTACAAGAAAAAATGCCATTTGTGAAATATAAAGTCCGATTGTGAGATATAAAATCCCAATTATGAGGGAAAAAAATAACAGTTGTGAAATAAAATCAGATTGCGAGATCAAAAGCGTCAATAGTAAGTTAGTCACACTATGAGATAGTCGCAATTACTAGAAAATAACGTCAGGTTGTAGTATATAAAATATGTAAAATTATGAGTAAAAAGCAGATATTATGAGACATAAACTCATAATTCCGAAAAAAATGCCAATTGTGAGATATATATATATTCGCAATTCTGTGAAAAAGTGTTGATTGTGACACATAAAATGACAATTATGAGAAAAAGCAGGTATCGTAAGATATAAAAAGTCACAATTACAAGAAATTGTGAGATATAAAGTCAAAATTATAAGGATAAAAAAGCCAATTGCCAGATATAAAAATGGCAAATATGAGGAAAAACAGGCAATTGTGAAAAAAAGTCGTAATTACTAGTAAAAGTCACAATTGTTTTTTTTTTTGTTTATTTATTTTTATTAGTCCTATTGTGTTTGTTTGCTTTCTTTCCCCATTATCTTATGCTAATGAAGTGTTATGCTGATGCTCCACATAAAAATGAAAGCCATAATGCTCTGTATTTACAAAAAGGGAACTTATTCAGTGTGCACCATTCCCTGTAAAGTGCATTTGACGCAGATTGGGAAGCTGAGGCGCTATCAGATGTGAGACAGAGACAGCGTTTGCTATGGCAGTAAATTGAATCCGTTTATCTTCAGAATCTCCCTCTGTTCAGATGCCATGATTGAGCTGCTTACAGACAATGTTAAATGAACATAGCCGATCGTTGAGAATTGAATCTATGTAGAATCTCTTTCTGTAACTACTTTTTCTGATCTGTGGCTGATCTCTCTTACTCTGATGTAAGTAATCCCATCATGTAGGGATTGGGCGTAGGCGACCATGTTTGTGTGTTGGGTCCAATATTAGCATGATTGCAATGCTAGCCATCTGGTTGTAGTGTCAGAATAAAGGCGCTCAGGGTGATTTTGTGGTTTTGACATTTGTGCCGGAGCAGTGATACAGAGTTAAGCTCCTCTGTAGATGAAAACACTGAATCCTGGCCGAATCCAGATGGATTATGGGGGTTTAAACACGAAGCATGTTTTAGTGAATGTGAAGAGATTAGCAGGCTGTTTAGCTAACAGGAGATTTAGTATTGATTCCAATAGCAATTTATGTGAATGAGGGCCAAAGCTAATCAAACTGAGAGCAAAGCGATCTGATAAAGCATGCCAATAAAACATGTTTGTCAAATTTCTGACATGTTGGAAAGGAGAATGTTTTTTAAAATCAAAAACAAATAAGTATGACTTCACTTAAAAAGCATTAGATACTAGCAAAACCTACCAAAAAGTGTAGGATGTTTCTTTTTGTAGCCAGCAGAATTCAGAGTAGCTTATGTAATTCAAATCCTCAGCAGAGTTTGATATGTCTCATTTTAACTTGCTATTTTTGTAGTTTTCACACAAAAATAGTGCTTTATGCTATGAAAATCAGGTCAAGAATACCTATGACAATATATATACATTCTAGTGGTTTGTAGGGTTGGGTACCGAACTCGGTACTTTTAAGGGTACCGACCGAATTGCGTCGGTACTACCGAGTATCGATTCACATTAAATCATTCGGTACCAAATTTCGGTACCTGAGAACGCATTTGGGCGCATACACGAGAGAGAGAGTGTGTCCCTGCAACTCTTTAAAACACAACACACAGGGCAAATCGAAATGTTCTGAAGTGTGGTTACATTTCTAGGGTCATATGGTTTCCGCGAAAACGCGGACAGGATGGCGGAGTCCATTCATAAAAACTGAATTTACTCTATAGTGCGGAATGTCATGGAATTGTCCATTTTTGGATGAATAAAAGGTCTGTCACTTTATTCGAATCGCGATATGGACTAGTGTATGTGAATATTAAAACGCAAGAAGACGATTTAAATATGAATCCTGCATGTTCCGTTAGCCTCGGTATTTATGAATGGCGGAGACGCGGTTTTGTTTACTAATTTACACTAATACTGAAGCACACGTGAACTCGCGGTTATTTTCGGTCTCTGCATTACATGAACACATGAACTTACAGGCTGTGAGAGTCACTTAATGAGAATTTTACGGTTTCATTTGAGAAAATCAGCATCATATCATACTGTATACACAGAAACTTCACGGCAACCTGTCAAAATAAAAGTGCGGTTTAACATGTAACAGAAATATATTACTCTTGTATTACTTTTGTACAGTATAATGTATGTCTTTATATATTCTATTTTCTGTCAAATTAAATAAAACAATTAAATGATAAAAAATAATTATTACCACTATATTATCCACTTAATTGTAGAAAAAATACAATTATTATTAAAACTTTTTTAACCTGTTAACTGTCACCCGTCCACTCTGTGGGACGCCTAAGTTTACTTCACTATTTTACAATTAAATCCTAATCTAATCATGACAAACTATATATCGTTGGAAAGGTCTAAGACTCCTAAATAGATATTTTACCACTTTTTTTGTTAAAAAATTATGTAGGAAAATTATTAGATTAATTTATGACAAGAGTGCACCTAAAAAATCTACATCATAACAGGAGTTCTGACCTTTGTCACAGAAATCATAAGAAATTATATATCAATTGAAAATATCAAATATTTATATATCATTATATATCAATATTATATATCAAAACTTAAAATCTCAAAATTCATGCTTTGAACCCCATTTTAAAATCAGACATTGCATTACCATGGAAATGGTACATAAATATCATGTTACAAAATGTTTTCGTTCATGAATTATAAAAATTTAAGTTTGGACAGTGCACTATAATGTCTATGTTCAAAACTGTGAGTGACAGTTAAGGGGTTAAAGGAATATTCACACAAGTTTTCTACCATGTATTAATTTTAACAGTAAACCTCTGTTTGTTTGCCAAAAAATAAAAGGGTTTTTATTTTCATTTGATTAAAAATAAATAAATGTTTCAACCTTCATTTGATTATCAGAAAAAAATAAAACAAGAATTTCTGGAATAAAAAAAAAATTAAAAAAAAATTGTAGTGCCCTATTGTTCAAAATGTTGAAATTGAGAGTTTTGGACTTATTTTTTCACTGAAATAAATGTTTTTGTTATTACACAGAGAGTAAAGTACCGAAAAAAGGTACCGTTGGGTACCGGTACCGAATTCCAGGTACCGGTACCGGTACCGATACCGGTTCAAAAGTGAACGGTACCCAACCCTAGTGGTTTGTTGATACCCAAAGCCAATATGTGAATAGAAGCCAACATTTTAATATCATTATTTAATGTAAAATAACATGTTACACAATATTTAGGCCTAGTTACTAGAAATACTCACTTTACTGAACAGTGTTGGTACTGTTAACTAAAACTATTAAAAATGTTTCATATGTAATTTTAACTAAACAAAAATCCATAAATCCAATAAAAATTTTAATTAATTGAAATAAAGCTGTAAAAAATATAGTTATGACATGAAAAACTTGCCTTTAACACAGCAATTAGCTTAAATAAAATAAATTTAAATTGAAGTACTAAAATGACTAAAGCTAAAATAAAAATAAAGCTAATTAGAATTATTTAAAAACAAAACAAAACAAAATGACAAAAGCGCAAAACTAAATCTAAACTGAAATTAAAATAAAAAATTAAAATATAAAAAAGGCTCATTCAAAATACTACAAAAATACTGTATGGTATATAAAATACCAAGTACTAAATCTTATATAGTACAGTATATAAATAGTATATAAATAAGAAAATAACAAAAGTGCAAAACTAAATCTAAACTAAAATTAAATAAAAACTGAAAATATATTTTCAAAAAAAAAGTTCATTCAAAATATTACAAAATACTATGTGGTATATAAAATACCAGGTACTAAATCTTATATAGTATATAAATAATACTAAAATGACACTGCCATTGACAAAGCTATCAAAAGATTTTTTAAAAAATGATACTAGGAGGTTGCACATTGTATGATTAATTTGCGTTTGATTTACATTGATTCATATATAAAATAAATTTAAACAAAGATTTACATATCTTTTATTCTTATCCATTATTTCCTTGAATGATTTCAATAAATATCTATGCTTTGTGTGTCTTTGTGTTCTTCTACTACTACTTTTACTGAAAATAACACCAAAGGGCACAGGCTTTCAGAGGTATACGCTGGGTCACGTCTCCAGAGGACACTTCATCCAGTCATGTGACATCAGCACAACCCCCATTGGCCTGAGTTCACTTCTGCCCATGTTCAGCCTCCAGGACTGAGGGAAAAACCATTTTACTGTACAAATGGGGGTTGCTGATGCGAATGAGGAGAAAAAATACAGGGAAGGACAAAATGAATGTCAAACAGCCTCATCCAAGGCTTCTGCAATATGTTCAAAATCCTAATCAGTATGCATTTAAAAAAAAAAACATCAGCATGCATGCATGCATTTTAGACATTCTTTTACAGAGACTTCTCAATGTATTGATTTAGCTTCCTCGCTGATGTGTAACCTTTTCACGAGATGAATTCCTGCAGTGCAGTAGAAATAAACTGGATTAAATCATACTGTACACACAGACTGCAGGCCAGGTCTCAGTTAATGAACTCCATTTATTTCTTTTCCCCCTCATATTGGGTAATAAAATGTACTGTAGTCTATCAGCTATTTGTCACTGCAGGCTGGATCACCTGAATGCTGATTTTCTCAGAAAGGTGCTGATAATGTGTTTGGGTTTAACTGATTTTGTAAAGTGACACTAATGCAAGATAATTCTAATTCAATCAAACAGTAAATTCCATTTATGTGCAGGTCCAAATAGGGTTTTTCCACATATGATAATGTGTATACTGCAGTTACATTGGAGTCAAACATTTACAGTTACATATGCATAGTTTACCCAAAAATGAAAATTTGCTGAAAATTGAATCACCCACGGCCACAGGTCATCCAAGATGAAGATTAGTTTTTTCTTCATCAGAAAAGATTTTGATAAATGACTATCACTAGCTCCCCGATGGATCCTCTGCAGTGAATGGGTGCCGTCAAAATGAGTCCAAACAGCTGATAAAAACATCACAATAATCCACACAACTCCAGTCCATCATTTAACTTTTTGTGAAGCGAAAACCTGCATGTTTGTTTTAAAAAAATTGTGCATACACTCTTAAAATAAAGGTGTTAAAAAGGTTCTTCACAGCAATGCCACAGAAGAACCATTTGTGGTTCCACAAAGAACCATTCAGTCAAAGGTTCTTTAAAGAACCATCTCTTTCTTACCTTTTTTTATAATCTGAAGAACCTTCTTTCGTCACAAAAGCTTCGTTCAGACTGTCAGCCCAAATCCGATTTTGTGCATATCCGGATGGAATCGGATTTGAATAACTGACTGTTCACACAGCGTATCGCAACTGTTCAAATCCGATTTGTGTGTCCATAAGCGCGCTTTCGTTTTTACTGAATGTGCATTGGTTTCTATCGTAATGCCGTTGCGTTGTTATGCCTACGCTAAAAACAACAGTAACAGCAATACAGTTTGCAATACAAATGTTGTCTTACCGTTGAGGTTGCGCTATAGTATTATATTTCGTCTTGTGAGGTAGCGGCAGAAATGCAGGAAGCTTGAATGTGCGGCTTTATTCCGTGCTGCCGACCTCCGCTACTTTGCTTTTTTTTTCTTTCTTTTTTTTTGTTGTCTCCGCTACTTTCAAAACACAAAGAGGTGCGTATACTAGCAGTATATTGTTTTATTCTGCTTGACTTGCACTTCGCAACGACACAAGCTTGTTTCTGCAGAGATGTTCAGCATGTTTTCTGCAAAAACGTCTTACGTTTTACGTGGCGTGAGAACGTGAAAAAGCTACGCTAAATCCGATCTGACCGTCCAGACTAAATCGGATTTCCAGAAATGCGATTTGAATAGTATTCCAAACCACATATGAATGTAGCTTGAAACGGATTTGGACAAATCGGATTTCATGTAGTTCGTTGCCGTTCAGACTATTTAAATATGATCAGATTTCAATCGGATTTGAACAAAAATGGGATTTGGGGTGACAGGCTAAAGAACCTTTTGTGAAACAGAAAGATTCTTGAGATGTTAAAGGTTCTTTATGGAACCATTTAGACAAAAAAAGGTTCTTCTATGGCATCGTGAAGCACCTTTATTTTTAAGAGTGTATTTCTCTCCTGATTCAGACAAGACAATTTTTTCACTGGAGAATGCAATATTAAGGATAAATGGCTCGTATTTCAACGATTTTAAGTTAAAAACATCTTGATGAATGTGTTTCTTACAAACATGCAGCTTCTGGAGACAAGTGGATTACTTGTGGAATACCGTGATGTATTTATCAGCTGTTTAGACTCTCATTCTGACGGCACCCATTCACTGCAGAGGATCCAGTGGTGAACAAGTAACGTTAAGGCTAAATTTCATAACAATGTGATTTACAGCAGTCTAAACAGAACTGTGAATGTGCAATAAGCATGTCACAAAGAAGGTAAAGGACAGGGCAGAGGCCCTCATAAGATTAGTATATGGTACCACACTGTTTCTGTCTCATGCTCTTTCACTTAAACACTGAACCTCTCTCCTGAGTACACCAACTGGAGTCTCATCTCACTTCAGCTCTTCACTCTTCATATTTAACCTTAATGTAGATGTCTTAATTAAGCACAAGCTGTAGTTTGTGATAAAAGTAGATGTTTGGTTAAATGAAGCTATGTCTTGCAGCTGTAATCAAACATGGCTTTAACAAGGAAGGATGTTTTGATATGATACAATCACTGTGTTTGACTGCTGGTTATGTCTAGGCAATATACTGATACATTCACAGTATATTCTTGATGACTTTGCTGATGATATTCAAATGCAAGATTGTAAATGATGTTAATGTGCTTTAGTGATTGCATGCATGATTATTAACTATTTAAATTAATAATCAGTGTGTCTAATCCCTCAAAAATATTCACAGAAGACTTTCTATTCATGTGTTTCATAAATTGTTCATGTAAAATGCCATCTGTAAACATTTTTGAGTGATGAAATTTGTATAAAATTAGTTAGGGAATGTACAGTATATCAGCACCATATTGATTATCAATTGATATTAGATATTTGTTTCATTTCTTAGTTATTTGTATTGGTTGATATTGAATATTTAATTGATATTAATGACATTTTTACTGTATTTTACATTGGATTGTACCAGCTATTTGTTCAAAATGACGGTTCCTCTACTTAAAATACAAATACATAATGAGATAAATATTGCTGTCAAAATGCAATATCACCCAGCTGTACTTCTGGTCAGCGCAAAAAAAAAAAAAAAAAAACTGTATAGCTGCTCATCGCTGCAGATTTAACCCTCCATATTCCCAGGCTCCCTCAGGGCACTCTCATTTCATGACCCACTTTTATGCTCAGTCTCTTGGGATTTTTACAACCATTTACTTTAAAGAGACAGTCTGTGGTTTTCCTTATCCTTGTGGATCTGCTTTGATTTTCTGGTATGAAAACTAAACCTAGAAACTATTCAAGTTTTATGTTTTCTATTTATGTTGCATTACTTGGTTGCATCAGAGACCTTGGTGTTTTTCAGCCAAGGTTTACTATTAATATCTGCTGAGTAGGATTGCAAACAGAAACTGAATCATGTATTTTTATAGAGGAGTTTTATATTAATATATAGAGGCTTTTTGAAGAGAACTGGTGTTGTCGGAGCATCTCATCCATACTGCAGTGCGGTCTATGCGCATAGTGTCAGATAATGCCCCTGAGAAGGTGACTATCCAATATTGTCCTTGTGTAACAGACAGAAGATGCTCTGCTAAACCCCAACCAACGTCACAGAGTCCAAGGACAGAGCACTCACATACAAACACACACACATTGACTCGGATGCTGTCCTGCTGGTATAGAATTTCAGCATGCTGAGTCACTACGCAACACACCCGCTCAATGAATGCACAGAAGAGCTTTCTGAGGAAGGAAAAGTGATGCTGAAAAGACTTCATGCCAGGCATAATATTATTATTCAGGCTGATCCAGATATGCCAATAATTATAAATGTAAATGAAACTATCATTCATGTCGGGCCAATAATTTAATTTATTTAGTATTTTTGTAGTGGATGATCTTGAATATTTAATTGTGCATGCTCATTTCCCCTATATGTTATCTAAAAATGTACTTAAAGTCATTTAACAACACCAATAAAGTTAAAATGAAAAAAAAAATTTTTTTTACATATTGTAAACTATAATTATGATCATTTATATAATCTACATGAAGGAATATTATTATTTAGATAATATAATAGTATTTTAAACATGCATATAAAATATATAAGGAATATAAAAATTATGGTTGATCCAGATAATCCACATAATACAAAAATTCTAACTGTAAATATATATATTTTTTTATTATGGCAAATAAAGGATAAAAGGCCAGTATTAAAATTCTATACCTTTGTCTAAATAAATTAAAAATAAAATTTAGACAAAGAATTAAAATTAATTCTGTGGTTTGATAAAGATGTTATTAAAATTATTTTAAATTATATTGCATAAATTATTATAGTTGTTAGTTAATATTTTTATACATTTTATTTATATTTATTTTTTTATGTATTCATTTTATTATAACTTTTTAGATTATATATTTTTTAGATGGTAATATAAATATAAATAATCACCCATAATCAACTGATACTAATAAATGCAAAACTCTCTAATATCAACTAATAATGGATATGGTACTAATATAATGTGCATCCCTAACTGTAAGTCATTTGATACAACAGGATATATTCACATTTACCTTCAGAAATATACATTGTATATAATCTCAAAAATCTACACTGCTTTTTGTTTGGAAATCTGAACATGTTACAGTTTCAAACTGAAAATGTTTTCATTTCAAATTTCCGTACCTCATAGATATCTGCGTGTTTTGTATTTTACAGTATGTTTTGTACTATACTGTAGTATAGTCCATTTTAGCTCTCTGTTTGTCCCAGTGGGACAATATCTTTTATCCTGAGGTCTGATTTATCTTTCCCAGAGCTCTCCACTCGGGCTCATTTTCATAGGAAAGCCATAAACCGGGTCTCAACGGGAGGAATTCTGGATAATGTATTCCAGGAGACTCAGCAAAGAGCTTGAACTGAACATTATCTTTATTCTTTACCATTAACTTAAATATAAAAAGCATCCTAAACCAGATCATGCCATTAGTAACCACCAGGGAGAAATTATATAAAACTGCACGAACAATTGCAGGCTCATGGCTGATCTAAACAGAAATCTATAATTCATTTCGACTGTTGGTATACTGTGCATCCGCCTGCAGAGACTGCATGGAGATGTTACACTGGTCTGTGCACCCTTGCACAACGCTAATGCAACACCCAAATGTCAGGGCGAGTGCAATCATGGATAATGACAGGCTAGTGGTGCATTTCAGACATGGAGACAGCCATGCCGGTGTACAGTAAACTAATAGACAGTGTGATTTATTCAGCAGCATCTTTAACACAGTTCCCGGCTTGCCAGAATTGGTCTTTGGGATTAAAAATAAGAGCTGTTGTCAGCAAACATCTAAAATATCTAGAATACTACAGAAGCCTATTTTTTTCCATGTAAATTATCATTCTCTCTGGTTGGTTTGTTGCTAATAGTGCTTAATAATGCAAGCAATGGATTAATACTTTTTTAAGAGGGAAGGTGCAGTTATTCCATGACAGATGATAAAATGGGAGGAAAAAAATCATTTTATTGTCTACGAATAGAGCATCTGAAGAGTATTTTTAAGCATCCTAACCAACCTAAGATGGTTTACCAGTCTAAGTTGGTTTAAGATGGTCCTGACTTCCTGAAAATGGCTCAAAACCCGTCTAAAATCAACCTTGAGCTGGTTTAAACTGTGTTTTTTGGTACCGCTCACACTGTTCTCAGAATATGTAAGATCTAGTTTGTATCGCTACTCCCTTTTTAATTTCACTCTGCCCTTCATTTAACCCCTCATTCTTTTTTCATCCACACTAGAATTAATCATCATTAACTGCTATTTTTATCCTGGTGTGTGTCTGGTCGATGTGTTCTTTATAAACGGTGTGAAGGTTTGCTTGTGTATTGGATTGGAGGAGAAACCTTGATGAGTAGCTATTGAATGCAATTCTGAAACAATAAAGAGCCACATACTGGATCCATACTCCCCAGCTCTGGTAATGGAAAACAATAAATAATGTCCATAGTCACAAACGCTTCCTAATACATCACGTTATATACGCTGACGTGAAAGGCGTGGATTTCTCTTTGAGCTTTAAAGGAGTTAAAAATGTCCTCCGTTCAAGTGAAGCATGAATCACACGCTTACAGTTTGCCGCAAGGCACGTTGACTGTCGTCTCTTCACTTGCCATACACAAGTATGCACACTGTGATCTAGGACTCTCATTTCAGTTCAGCTTGTTGTTATGTTAAAACATTGTCATCTAAAGGGGTGTCATATACCCCTCATATAGGCTTTGTGTTTGTGGATATAAATCTGAGATTCACTCTAGGTGGTCTTTATGACTTGTAGTATACATATTAATGGGTGTATATAAGAAATCTAGTGCTGTCAAACGACTAATCGCGATTAACCGCATCCAAAATAAAAGTTTTTGTTTACATAATATATATGTGTGTACTGTGTGTATTTATTATGTATATATAAATACACATGTATGTATATATTTAAGAAAAATGTTATGTTTAAAAATTGAATGAATTTCTAAATAATATAAATTATATGAATATAAATACATACTTGTAAATCCATGTAAATATTTTCAAAATATATATTGTATATGTGTGTATTTATATATACATAATAAATATACACAGTGTATATTGTGTAAACAAAAACTTTTATTTTGGATGCAATTAATCGCAATTAATCGTTTGACAGCACTAATATCATATGTTTCCCTGAATGCTGAATGTGTAATTTGGCTAAATCTGGTAAGTAGGGCATAGTATAAGCTCAATTCATGAAAATGGATCAACAAATAGGCAGGCTAACAAAAGAACTGGTTCATTCAGAGCTAGACTAATGCTGATGAAAGACCCTTTAGACAAATACTGTGAGTCATTCACACAGATGCTGTCCATGTGTACTCCTGCTGTCCCTTACATTACATCCTACAGCGCACATATACAGCTCCCTGTCAATATTGCATATTTTAAAAGTAAAAACAAATCATAACAGACAATGACAATCTAAGCAAGGATGTATGTGCATTTGGTCAGGCTTCTGCTCATGGCTTTGCTCTCTGTCTGACCCTGTGTCTGATCTTTATTATGTGTACTGGATCTCATGTCCCTGGTGAAGACAGTGAAACCAACACACACACACACCCACGGAACATCAAACCTCAGGAAAACCAATCCATCATCCCGTGACAGAATCCAGCGCAGGTGTCCGGAGCGTTTATGGCTTTTAATGATCAGGTTTCAGTCAATATTGATTATGTGCGTGAGCCTTCCATTTGGACTGGACAATGCAATTGCATTTTGACTATTGTGTCGTATTTTCTGTGCTTTCAGTGTGAAGTTAGCATAAGGTGTTTCAGCAACATTAACTGATATATTACAAATAAAACAAACTCAAAATGTTTAATGCGGTTGTGGTGAATGATGTGGGCATAATAATATCAGAGTCAATGACAAATAAGGATGTCCAAGATGAAAAGGTTCAATGTTTTTCTAAAAATTTAAAATATTTTAGTTTAAAATTTTCCTTAATCATTTCAAACTGAATTTTATTTGATTAAAAAAATCTTTATTTTTCCAGGTAAAATATTTTACCCCATTTGACCTGTCCTGAACAAAATGTACCTTTTCATAAAAGGTCAAAATATATGATTAATAAAATTGACTTAACCAAAATGGGTCCTTTTTGAAAACTGTTTTTTGGGTTTTTTGTCACATGACTACAAAATGACTTTCTGCATCCAAACTGACTTTGATTCGGTGGACAAAAAAGTTTTTGAAATATTAATGATATTTTAAAGCAAAATTGCTTCATTATTTCTTTAAAGCAATATTATATGTAATTTTATAATAATTATAAAATAAAATATGCCAAACTACTTTTACCAGCATTATTTTCCCCCAGCCATACATTTTTTATGAATTGCATTTTCATCTATTTACATAATTTTTTGAATAGGATTAAAAATTTCTCCTATACATAAATTAAAAAGATATTTGTGTTAAATAGCACCAAATGTAAAATATAAAAGTGCCAATTTTATTTAACTGTATCAAGCTACAAATAAAATACATTAAATTTTTCTAAAAAGCATTTCAAATTAATAAATAAATAGGTGTTTGATCGTGGCAAAGGTCATATTCACGAATTTGTGAATGTAGATATTGAACTGAGATGATTGGAGTAGCCTACGTTTTACAAGAAAATACTATTTACTTGCAATTTCTTTATCATTTGTGAAACTTACTAGCAATTTCTGATTGAAAATGCAGAGCCTAATGTCAAAAAGAGTGTTATATTTGTAATAATATATTTCATTGACTCTTCAGAAGCTATTTTAAAAACGATTTTCTCCATATCCTGCTGCATAAGCAAAATATTTCTCTAAAACGAGAGCACTTACAACCGCCATCAAGCTGTCTGTACTAAACGCCATTCTGTTCCTGAACGCTCTCTCAGCTAGTATGCACTACAAATGACAGATACAGCTACACCTCTGAGGGATGCGCATTTGGTGCTCTCATTTTCCCTTATTCAACCAAACACGAACCATTCCGCCATTTAACGATCCATCTGGAGATGCGAGGCAGCTGCATTCATGTTAAAAGCACGGGCACTTCCTGGGCAGATCAGTTCACCAGCTGGAGCTTTACGCAATGGAATATAATGCACTAGTGATCAATCACAGGGGTGAGGCTTTGCCAAAATGCATATATTAAGCTCATCTCTAGAACCAGTAGATAGAGTTATGCAAACATCCCCTAAATTCTATCCTCATTACGCCTATAATTAACAAACCGAGCAAAATAAAACAAAAACGCAGAGGTCTGTCGACAGAACCCTGCGTAATTCCTCAAACGTCCGTGCAGAATAAGGGCGTTCCTGTGTGATAGACCATCTTTACACTTGTGCGTCAAGGGTTTTTGGTGCTAGTCTGGTTCTCGTGCCACATATTAATAATTTAAAAAACATACAATGAGAGTAAAACCTATTCATGTCATGATGCACAATGCGCATCCGCAGCATCCCGAGAGTAATGTCCTCCCCGTTCAGCACAATGGCAGGGAAACAACCAGCCGCATCCAGGGGGAACCGAACGCTGAGGAACACTAATGACACATGCAACGGGAAGGTACCATAAAATAGCACGCACATATGGTTGAATATTAAACCTCAGTAGCCGAGGATTAACATTATGGTCTTACTTTCTCCAACGACCGCCTTTAATCCAATTGGTGCCATGATGCTCCTGAGTGTTCGCCCGTGTGCTGTATCTTCTCCTCCCTCTCCTCCTCTTGCTGTCTCTGGCAGAGCGGAGCGGAGCGGTGCTGCGCACTCACAGCAGCTGACTGCGGAGATTCGTCACTGCGTAACCGCCCCTCCCTCAAATGCGCTCGTGCTACCGGGCGCCGTTATATGCTGCGCGTTTGCCAAACGCTGAGGGCGCAGACACAGAATCACAAGTGAATCCATCCTTGATTTCACGCTGATTGTTCATGCCATGATCAGTGGAGGTTGTAAAATACCCTTGCAACTGTTTCCACTGTTCATTGACCGCTACGTGACAAAAATAGCAGGTCACTCAATTAGAGAAGCAACTAAAGGTTAAATATTTTACACTGAGTTTGAATTACACTGTCTACCAAACAAAGCAGTTTTAGTTTACTTCGTCAAATTAACAACATAAATTGTTAAAATACGAATAAAAATAAAATAAAGATATATTGTAATATTTTATATTTTACTGTTGTCATGTACAGTGTGATCATTTGATCGTTTTCCTGGCTCTAGTGCAGCATTACTCATTTAGACCGCATGAGGGCGATAAACGTCTACTAAACGTAAACCCTTTATTTTTTTCAATAATAAAAAACTATTATTTAAACACTCATCTTTAGAAAATTATATAATTTTACTATACATAGGCCTATAATATTACTATTAGAAAATAGTATAGTAATATTAATATTAGAAAATCATATTACAATTATAGACTATTATTATATCAATATGTCAAAAAAAATATTATTTGTTCATATTAAAACAATATTTTAGGAAAAGATTTTCATTAATAATAATTTAAAGTGTTTTAGGAAATTATGTATTATTTTATCTACCTGCCATGCCAGACTATAAAATAATATTATCAATAACATATCAATATTATTCAATATTATTCGTTTTTTTTACTAAAAGTGTCTTTTAATAATAGCATTTTAAACTCTTGTTTTTGGGAAATTACAATATTTAATCTCTCTCTCTCTCTCTGTCTAATTACTATTATTTATTTATTTTTTAAATAAAACTATTATATTTTTCTAAAATATAATTTAGCCTTTTCTTCCTTTAAAGAGAAAGCAAAGCAAGCCTCAAAGGCTTCATTCAGGTTCCTAAAATTAGTTTGCATTTCCCGGAGAAAATATCAGTTTTGTTATTCAGTTTCAAAGATATTGGTGGAACGGAATTTGCAAACTCTATAATTCTTGTAAGACTGAAAAATAATAATTAATTTATTGATTACTTCAAGAAAATAATCATTTCTTAATTAAAGATTTCGAGACCAAAACGTGTTCATTTTCTACAAAATAAATAAATACATCAAATTAAGCCCATCATATAACAAAAGCAAATCCCTGATCATATCAGACTCTCTAAAATCAGCTGTGATTAAAATGCAACCGAAGGTTTGTTGTGAAGTTGGGTGTGTCAGGCGATGTAAACCACACCCTCTGAATGTCACTCATTTGACTCAAGTTTAAATGAGTCTTGTTTCTCTCTCACAGAGGGCGTCACGCAGTCGCACAGTGAAGGGACGTCAATGCAAAAATGAACACAACGCTCTGAAGTAACCAGGGATGCTTTATTTGGAAGACTCAAAGGACACATTTCTGTAGTGTTTCCTACGTTTCGGATCCAAAGGAACTTTCTTCAATATCTGTGACTGTCATTTAAATCGCCACCATGGGTGATGTGATTTCTACCAACCTGGACGAAGGCAAACGGGAGATGATTACAGGTAAAACGCGTTTGTGTTACTTTTAAAAGGGAAAAAGTCATTTTCTGTACAATAGAGCTAGCGTACTTTAAACGAGGGCTGAGATGGGTTTAGTTAACGTGGATACACCAGCCACAAATCTTTAAGAGATTTTTAGCAGACCGAAGAAACCTGGACGCGTTCGCGCGCTCAAAAACAAAAACAGTATGAGACGGAACGCAGGAGTCGAGATGCGTTTTTTTTTACTCACAAAAATCAAAATGTCATCATTTACCCAGACTGTCATTTCGTAATTTTCTTCCTAACTGCTTTTTATGTTCCACAGAAAGAATAAAGAAAGTTATACAGGTTTATACAAGTTCATGAGGTTGAGTAAATCACAAATTTATTTGACGCGGCGTCCTAAAAAACGCGACGCAACACAGACGTTCGCATGTCTTCTATAACCAACAATTAAAAGTAATACGGACTGAATCTAAGAACGCGTCGCGTTTAAACGCCCCCTAAAGCCTCAAGTATACACATTTAGTTAAATGACCATTTGAGGCAGGCAACATTGAGTAATAGGTTTTTGTATTAAAGCGTTTTTGATATTGCTAATCCTGTTTTGAATTTATGTTTTTCCTCTGTATAAACGTTTTAGGCGTTTAACGTTTTGGCTGTTTTGCCAACTCTACTTTTTTTTGAGTATGCTTGGCATGTTTAATAGTAGGCCTACTTTTGTGTCCACAAATTATATTTTCTGCTATAACTCTAATGATAAAATGGAAAAATGTCCTTCCATTTTGTGCTCATGAAGCTTCTACTAAGTATTTTTGCTGCATTATGCTTCCTCTAGTCAAGTTGGTTTGGAGAACTGATTATATCCTCTACCTGTAAAGACACCCTTCATAACTATATATTAGTTCCGCTCCAAAAACATGATGAGAAATAATCACGTTCCTTTAAAGAAACATGCTTTTGCAATTAAAGAGATTTAAGGTGTGGAATACCGCAATTATGTTTACAACGTTTGCTTTTTGAGTTTTCCTAGAACTAACATTTCATAGCTATCCAGTGTGACCAACTTGACACGTGGGAAATGAAATGTTACCAGTCCATAATTTGTGACGTCAGTAGTGGTTACTGTGTTTTGGATCTGCTTCTTGTCTTTTTCCCTCATGTCAATCATAGAAAGTATCTCTGGATGAAAACCGACTTGATTAAATATAGCCTAAGTGTTCATTTAGAACAATCTTCAGTTGTGGAAAACTGTTGAAAAACCAGTTTGAGTGAAACGAACATAGTGTGAGAGAATTTCCTAACGTTGGAAAACAAAAGCTCTTTTGGCTTTGACTGGAAATTTTGGATCACCGCAACCTTGTATGTTCACACACACACATACTCTAAGAACAAGTCAGGACTGGTTAAGAATATAGGATTCATTGTGTGTGTTTGAAGTACCAGTCTGGATCTTTCATTGTTGATAGGCTTGAGTCACTTGGTGAGCTGGCACTTAATGAAGTGATCGTTTTGTTCTGAGCTCATTTCAGAGAAATATTTAATTTCTGTGAGTTGAATGCAGGTGGATCTCATGCAGATGTGTGTGTTGATGTCATAAAATGCTGAGTGTGTCTGCTGACTCGGCCCTTTTGAAATTCCACCACTGTTTAGTAATGAACTGTGGGAAGATGTTTGGTCTTCATAAGAGAACACACAGAAAAATAGGGGTATTGTTTCTGTACCTTAAGGTACATTTGCCACGAAAGTACCCTGTAAGGTACAGAATATGGTCCTTAAGGTGACA
>JAFVLL020034423.1:0-16027 GCA_021397915.2 Tor tambroides
ATGTGGCGAAACTGTGCAATGAAACAAAAATCACAGCGGCACGTCTTTCCCTCCCCCTCAGGACGCCGAGGTGACTTTGGAAAGTGATCCGTAGACCACTGTGCGAGTCTCAAGTGTTGTCATGGTGTGTTAGCAACAAATCGCTCTGGCGCATCCTCATGAAAACCAACAAAGGGATATCCAGGATATGTACATATTCAACTTTGTATATTCAAGATTTTGTTCGTGTGCTGGAGTGCCAGGCAGTGTTGTAAAAAAAATCAATCTTTATTAAAAGGGGGAAGATGGAGGAATTGATTTAATGAATGCGGACTCATGTCCTGCGGTCGCATGTAATCCATTGAGAATCACTGAGCCAGAGCTTGGGGAGACAAAAAGACATTCTGTGAAGACTGCTCGAGTGGTCTGTAATGATAGTCTCCATATAATCCGTTAATTCCTTGTTTAATTAAACTCCAGAGCTGGTCTGGAGACTGCAGCAGTTTGGTGCATCTTGAAGCGGTTGCATGAAGGGGGTTTTTCTTCTATTGTTGATGTAGTTAAACCAAATACTTCTTGGTGCACGTGCACCAAGAATAATGCATTTGTGAATAAATAAGACCCTAGGTTGTTTTGTAATTTCCACATACTTCCACATACATCAAGAAGAATGCATTTGCTGATCTGCAAGTATGCACTAACATACTTGCACTGCCAAAGTTTGGTTCCACCAAATTTGACACAGACCAAGAAGAATGTATGTGTAAATACACAAGGCCATAGCTTGCTTTGTTTTTTATATATACAGGCTGCAGTTGTTTTTCTTTGTCATTTTCCATGCACTTCCATATGCACCAAGAACAATGCATTTGTTAAAACACAACATACTTGTTTGTCCAGAGTTTGGTTCTTTTTATTTATAATCTGAAATTTTGTTTCTTCTATTGTGCAAGTATATGGTGCACGAAAATTGACATGCACCAGGAAGAATGCATGTAGCATGCGCTAAAATACTTGCACTGCCAGAGTTTGGTTCTTCTTATAGATAATTTTTTTCTTCTGTTTTGCAAGTACCAAAATTGACATACACCAAGAAGAATGTATGTGTAAATACACAAGACCATAGCTTGCTTTGTCTTTTAAATATACAGTATGCAGTTGCCTGGTTAAAAACAACATATAGGCGTTTTTCCTCTGTCATTTTCCATGCTCTTCCACCAAGAAGAATGCATTTGTTGATACCTGACATACCTACTCTCCCAGAGTTGGGTTCTTTCTATATAATTCGCAATTTCGTTTCTTCTATTGTGCACATGTATTTGGTGCACGAAAATTGACATGCACCAAGAAGAATGCATGTATGGATACGCCAGCATTCACAAACACACTTGCACGCCCGCAGTTTGGTTCTTTTTGTTGTCGGTAGTTGCATTATACTGGGGGATTGTTTTCCCCCATTGTCAGTTTCAAGTGCACCCAATACTCGCACATGCACCAAGAAGAATGCATTCGCCGATACGCACGGACATACTTGCACACCCACGCACATATTAATATACACACACTCGCGCACTCCCACAGGCCTTTTTGTAACCTCTTTTCCTGGCAGCCTATCAGCCGTAGAAGAGGCCTGGCAGATGGGGGTTTGAGAGAGACGATCAGGCTCCGGTCTGGCAGAGGAAAACGGAGATGCAGGAAAACTCGTGTGAAGTGGTCCAGGGTGCAGGAACCTGCTGATCAGCAGTGGGCAGAGAGCGCGCACGATGGCTCAAAGGAGATTTGTCTCCGCTGTGGCAGCTGTGGCGTTGCGGGGGAAGGAGCTCGGAGCCCTTCTTTCTGTCTTTCCCCCGTGGATGATGCAAGACCAAAGGGCCTGGAGCAAGACTCAAGCTACGCTGCTTGTTAGCACTCATGCGTTTTAAGAAAGCAAATGTAAAAGTGTGATTTTTGTGACAGGACCTTTCACGAGCTTTCTGCTGCCGTGAATAGATATACAGAGGTGGCTCACAAATAAAGTATGATGCAATTTTAGAATCAATTATCATGGTAATGTATTTCAGTAATATATCTTAACGCACTCCATATCTCTCCTTACAAACGCTCCTCTTGGCTCGGTCGTAGTAGTGTTCGTCTTTGTGCCGGAGAAATACTCCTCTGGCTAAAATGCAAACTGCCAACTGCGATCTGCACTTGTCTTTGACTGCGTGCCTGAAAAAAAGTAATGTAAAATATGTTGTAATATATTTCGAACACTAGGTTGAAACACAAAGAGAGGGATTCAATGGCCCAGAAGTCTCATACATTCTTATTTCAAACACTTGCTCTTAGGAGCTAGCCCCAGGCCACTACAGAGAGAATAAGGCGGACGTGCTAGAGCAAGGTGTCTGGTGTAGATTACCCTAACCCTCACAGTTACGTCCCCCAGGCCTCTCCAGGGCTCAGTGGCAGGATTATGTGTCTGAAGACTTCTCACATATGAATAAGACCCAATAAAATGGTATCTAGGGCTCCATTGACACGTCAAGATAACGGAACCATTAATATTGCCGGTGATAGCTGGTCTCGGCTTTCAGGATCATTTTCCGTTGACAAATTCGCAGTGTGCCGCCGTACTGGCGACAGCTGAGATTTTCAATTGCTGTACATATTCAATTTTTAAAAATAACTTGCCATTTTGTAAAGCATCCGAGACTTGGTGCCGCTGTTCAAAGCCTCTCAAAGACTTATTTCCAAACTGTGTACGCAGGTAACCGTACAGATGATGGCTCGGATGTGGAGTCGGAGCCAGACCTGCCCCTGAAAAGGAAACAGAGACGCAGCCGTACCACCTTCACAGCAGAGCAGCTGGAGGAGCTCGAGAAGGCCTTTGAGAGGACGCACTACCCTGACATCTACACTAGAGAGGAGCTCGCACAGAGGACCAAACTGACCGAGGCTCGTGTACAGGTGGGATACGCTCACTCGCACAGATGCCCTGCATGGATTCGCAATTGCAATTGACCTTGAATGTATCTGATTGGCTTTTAGAACTCCTGTTGGAATTGTATCTTCTCTTGTCATCTAGATGCCTCTGTTTATTGCTGGTGTTTGTTATATTTATTTATTCAGCGGAGACTAATTGTTTGACCTCCCCTCCCCTCCGGGAGTACATCACTCTTGGTCAGATGACAGTTGGAGCCCTGCACTATTGCTTTCACCCCGAGTCTTCGGGACGCTTCCTGACAGTTTGTGAACCCTGTAGTTTTATGTAACATCGCAAAGCAAATACAGTAGAATTATAGCAGCAGCTGCACTCTGAGCTAATGGGAGACAAAAAGAGGGATGGGGGAAAAGAGAAGGGAAGAAAGAAGAACAGACAAAATGCATTCCTGATGGATTTCTCATCTCTTCCCTTGGCCGGCGATCGCTTCCCAGCACTTGAAAGCTGGCCGCTACTTGTAAATCCCTCTACATATCAGAAAGGATCCCTCTGGTTCTCTCTTGGGGCTCTGTTCCCTGACAACAACATTAATCAATCAAGCGCTTGTAAAAGACTCTGCAAGGTGGGGGTAGGGGGTCTAGGTTTCTCCAAACTCTCATCCTCACTTCGCCCTCTGTAGATCCCACTCCGTACCTGTGCTTAGGTTCCTTACCGGAACATACTCTTCGGCAGGGCAACTGATTTAACATATGTCTTTGTCTGTCTCTGAGCATTCAAGGAAGAAGATGTATGTGTCTAAATGGTTGCTTCCACACTCTTGGGAGAATTTTGAGAGATTTATGCTACGCTTGTTTTCTCGCAATATTTCACACATGATGTATTTAGGGGACCGATTTGCATTGATTGTAGGTTTATGTCTGATAAGCTCTGGTGTATGTAAAAACATTCATTATTACTTAAACAGCGTCACGAAAGATAGGAGTGTCTTGGGGATTTCAAAAGGGAAAGCCCTGAGTTAAACAACTAGAACTCTACCATCCATATTAGCTGTGATAATAATGAACATAAGACCAAGGGTGTGAAAAACACCTCTAACTGGTCAATGAAAAGCAACATGCTTGTCAAACACAAGTGTCTTCTGTTCCAGCATGTTATGGCAACCGATGAGCCACATTTGTAGGTCAATTGTGCATTTCTTGGCCCGCAAGAATTCCCCGGGGGTGCTTGGCGTATTTATGGTAACTGATGTAAATGACAAGAGATAGGACCCAAAGAAAACCTTGAACAAGACCGAATAACCAAAAGGACACATCTCCCCCCTCTCACATAATAGGGCTAAAGAGATATCATGTGAAAAGCTGAGGTATTTGAGTCATGGATATAATTTGTTAATGCAGTTTTTCTCATAATCTAATTCTGGAACACTTTGAAAATCTCCAAAGGTCAACTCAAACTGAATCTTCCAGAAAGGTCACCCTAAGAAAGTGACTCCGATTAAGCACAGTAAATATTGGCCATAGGTCTTCAGTGTTGTTCTCTGCTCGGTCCAGTGTTAAGGGGGGGATTGTGGCATTTCTCTGTAGAGTCTATTGTGAAAGTTCTTCCCCTCCCCAAAACAGCCCCCCTCCCTCCTGCCCCCAAATGGGGATTTCATGTGTGGTTTTGCCATTAACTTTTTTTAACTGTTAAAGGAGTCAGTCTGGTATAGTACTTATATAGATTCACTCATAAAAGTGCAGTTCATCATAGCTCACACTTTGACCTCCCATTGGACTGACATTAAAGGGTACTTGATAATGCGTTTAACCCACCCAAAAACATTAATTCAACGAGGTGTCCGAGTTTGGCACAAGACCCAACAAGACATTCCAGGGCTCATACATGCCAATTTATGGCAGCTGTGTTGGCAGAGACTTTTTCGAGTGTTCTAATAAAATATGACATGCTGTTTCATAGCAAGAATGCAGGTCTTCTTCGTGCAGTTACCATTAGGGGCATTTCACAGAAGTTCCCAATGGTTTGGCTTCGGGTATGTCGGAAGGTTTCTGTATAGAGATTCCTCCCCGGCCAGAACGAGATCAGACCTTTGGCCCGGTTGGTGACCTGCTCCGCCACAGCTGTGCAGACTCATCCGGCAGATGTCAGTTTAGTGGGGAGTGGAGAAGAGGGCACTGGGGTGAGACAGGGGCCAAAAGAGGGGCCTCTCCACCCCTGGATCATCAACTCCAGAGCGTGTTAGACAACCCTCCTTCTGCAGTCTTGGGGCAATGATATGCATGGCAAGTAGAAAAGAGAGCAAGGTTGTGCTCCATTCAGAATTAAACTGAGAACGCTTTTTAAATTCCAGAATTTGAACTGTGGTAGCAAACAGGATGCGGAATTCCAAGTCAAATTCAATTGTAGGAGGTAGAATGAACTAAAACTAGATTTTTAAACTGAGATTAACTAAGAAAGATTTGTTTTTAGGTATATTTCTTTATATTTGATCGATCATCTTCCTCTTCTTGTAATTCTAATTGGACTTCCTGCAGGATGAGGCCAGTTAAATTCAAATACACACTTATGAATTTGAATTTGAAAGGAAGCCAAGTCTTCAATTCCGAATTTTGCTTTTGAATTTTTTTATTCTCAGTTGAGTTTTAGCTAACATTTTTGTTGATGTCCATCCTAACCATCTTCATCAAGACTTTAGCCCATCCAGTTTTGCAAGCCTTCCTCAGATCCACTGCAGTTCTATTGGTCAAATCAGTTCCTACAATCCATATCTCACCCAGACCGGTTTCAATTTAGTTTGATGGTAGCGGGGATGTTAAAGGGTTGTGACAGGGTTATGTAGCCTAGCAGAGGCTTTCTCCCTGTGGCTTCATAGTCCTGCTGCTTTGCATCCACAAGGTAAATGAGCACCACATAAATGCCATGTGACATCTGAGGACGTCAAGCCATGTTAGTGGAACGAGAAACATTTGCAGGCCGTTCTAAGTGTTAGGTGGGTGAAACGGGGAGAATTTTCAACCAGCACTAAAAACAAAGTAGAGAGTGGCAGAAAGGATGGTGGCTGTTATAAATCATCCACAATGGAGTGAATTGCATTCTGTTCTTATTCATTCTGAAGTTACAGCGGCTCCACTTCAGTTAGCAGTCATAAGAGCGCCGCGCCGCTGGCTCTTGTTCCTCCTTTCGGACATAGATTCCCTTTCACAAGCAGTGCGCATTTTGCATGCAGCTATTATAGTTAGCAGAGTCTAACAAGGTGTAAATATTTCCCTTTTATGAAGCATAGAAATCAATTTGGCAGGAAGTTAGCCTTTCTGTACCTGTGAGTTGTGTGTTTTAATGTTAACATTTTTATGCTAACTGACTATAAAGCCGAGGATATGTATGTCATGATATAGCAGAAGATATTTCACAGATAAAGTGCATAGAATGTATTTATCAAAAATAAATAGACTAATTAATTAGGAAAGACAGAACATTTGTCTATTAATGCAGTTTGTAAAGATATTATGTTTTGATGTTGTCTCTTTATGGTTTCTCTGCAGTTTTTATAATGCATACCCTAGTAAAAAGTAATATATTTAAAATACAGCTATTTCATACTAAATATAGTTCAAATCTATTAAAATATTTACCAACATATCACTCGAGACTTACTGATGTAAAAATTGTAATTACACTTTTTTTGGAGTACTACTTGAGCACAATGCACATTTCTTAATGTTAAGCCTAAAATATGTTTTAATGTCACTATTGATGAAGATTGTATGATCTTTGAATAATATCTGTCTTTAAATGCAGGATATTTAAAGTGTACCTGAAGTATACTTGCAATAGTTCCACTTTAGCACAATGAAATATATTTCAGTATATCTTCGGTTGGGCTTCAGCATTACTTAAAGTACATTAAGTACAAAATGAGTTGTTCCAATTTAGCACTTTAAGTATATCAGTTTGCAGTTGCAATTGCAGGGTATTTTTATTAAGTACATAAATATGTAAATGTATTTGTAGTATACTGAATATATACTATACTAATAATATACTAGCATGAAATAAATGTATTTCAAATACATTTTAGTATAATTATTTTTCACTTGGGTACTTTATACGCCAACTATTTCTGTGGCAATATTCCATATAATATCCAAGCAATTCCTTACACCCTGAGACCAGAAAAATGCTAGCAAAAAAATCCCATCCAGCCCAACAGGCAACTCTGTTTCTGAGAGTCTTAGCTTGCGCACCATAAAAGAATAAATAGGATTTATGAAGACTGTAGAGAGTAAAATTGTTGCAATGCATCAGTGAGAATGTTCTAACAGTTTCGCATTATTAGAATTTAAATGACTTTCTTTTAGCCGCTTTGTGTTCGTTGATTCTTATCTAAGTAATCCCAGTCTCCTTTTTGCAATTCGTGTTCCCAGTAATGTTAATTAGCATAGCGCCAGACGGGGAGAAAGAGAGTGAGAGAATTCAAGCGGGCTACAGAAGAAAGAGAAAAAAACGATTGTTTGATGCAGTCAACACATTGCTTGTTAGACTGAAGTTGGTTAAATCGCATTTGTTGGTATGAAAACAGATGTCGCCCTTGTTTAATGTTTATTCCTTTGAAACACGAGGTGAACGGCCTGAAACCTTTTAAAAGCATCCCTTAATAACATTTTCCTTAAGAAGAAACAGGTTTCAGTGGAGATGGTTGCTGTGTCCAACACTATCTTGGATTTACGGGCAACTGTTTGCAGTGACTTATTGAGTGCACACGGCGGTCTCACAAACAAGGGACTTGCGGTGCAAGAAACATCCTGTAAAAGACAGGAATAAGAAACATTGTGCGTGTGCACACAGGTTTATCGCATTTCTCCGTGACAGGTGTGTGCTGTAAACACAAAGCTCCATGGATTGCTGGGCTGGACACAGGGACAGCACTGAGCCCAGACGTTGCGCCATCTTTGGGTTTATAGTCCGTAATGATTGAAACGAATGCACACATGATCAGACAAACACACACAGTCTCTCTCACACTTCACGATTTGAAGCTAATTATTCAACTTTGATTGATTACAATGGGGTAGTGCACTCAAAAGTGATCATTCACACGTCATTTCAAACCTGACTTGCTTCTGCAGTGCCAAAAGAAGAAACCATATTGGACCCTATTGACTTTCATTGACATTGGTGTTTAAAAGACAATTAATATTCAGTGATATTATTGAATGATAATAAAATGTGAACCAAATTGAACTGGATAACGATACTATTGTCTTCTGTAGAGCCGCTTTACAGCTGAATAGAATTTGTTTCCTAATTGTTCAAACAACATTGGTTTAAAAGACAGTACGTATGCAGTAATATTATCGATTTAACACTGACACTATCAGATGAGAACAAAACTTGAACTTAATTGAGCTAAATAATGACACTTTTGTCTTCTAGAGATACTTTACAGCTGGAATTTAATGTTTTGTAGTTGATGTATTTTAACACTGTTATTTTCCTGATTATTAATGTGAAGCTGCCTTGAAAGTTTGTATTATATGAAGCTCTATATAAATAAATGAGAGATGACTTTCACTGAATGCAAAGTTAGAAAAGACACTGAAAAAGTTCAGAAAAGACAAACATTATTCAAAATATCTTTTTGTGTTCACTGAATGAGAGTCATACAGGTTTAGAATAAAATTTAAAAAAAAGTGCAAATGTATTCAAACGCATAACCGAACATCAACCAAACTTCTTTACTTTTATCAAAAGGTTTATCCTGTATCAGCCCCATTGTTTCAGCATTCTCCGTAAGAACTGCTGTCAGTGGACAGTAAGTTCTTCCTCATGTGGTTTTGCTGTGGGCTGGATGAAAACCGTCTCAGTGGAGGAATTAGGCTGGATTGCAGACAGCAAGAGGGGGAATCTGGGACTGTTCAAGGTGACTTTGTGACTGGGTTCCAAATCCAGCTCAGAGGGTACGACTGGAGCGACCCAGAAAATACACACACATAATCTCAGCAAGGCACTATGATGACGCATCCCTCTGTGCTATAAAACAGAACTGTATTTATTTAGGCATATTGTGCTTAATGTTTAACTTAATAGAGTTAACTCGTGCACCTCTGTGACGCCACGTTGCTTTCAAAAGCAGCAAATTCACTTAGACAGATATGCTTCACAGGCTGCTGGTGTGATTAAGGCAGACGGGAGTCTTCGCCGAGCACATGGTAAAGCCACAAGATCTGCTGGCTGTGTCGTAAGTGCTCTGACCACAGGGATGCAGGCAGCTCTCTGAGAATAATGTATCCCAAATCTCTTTATGAATTGTCACAGCATAATGCATTTTACAGATTGTGTGGTAATGCATGTGCAGAGATTAGTTTATGTGTGAGGATGAGAGATCATAAATAAAGCCAGAGGAGAAACAAGCCAGTATTTAAAGCGATAATAGTTTGCTTTCTGTAGAAAAATCACAAACAAAATCTCTGTGAAGGGACAAGAGTAAATTAACTTCCCTAGTAAAAAAGTAATATATTTAAAATACATTTATTTTATACTAAGTATAGTTCAAATCTTACTGACATATCGTTCGAGACTTACTGATATAAAAATTGTAATTAAACTTTATTTGGTGTACTACTTGTGCACAATGCACATTTCTCAATATTAAGCCTAAAATGTGTTTTAATGTTACTATTGATGAGGATTAAATGATCTTTGAATACTATCGGTCTTTAAAAGCCAGATATTTAAAGTGTACCTGAAGTATACTTGCAAAAGTTCCACTTTAGCACAATCAAATATACTTCAGTATATCTTTAGCTAGACCTCCGTGCTACTTAAAAGTGCATTAAGTACAAAATTAGTTGTTCCAATTTAGCAGACTTTAAATATACCAGTTTAGTATACTAAAAGTACAATTGCAGGGTATTTTAATTCAGTACATAAATATGTAAATGTATTTGTAGTATACTTAACATGAAGTAAATGTATTTCAGATACATTTCAGTATATTTATTTTTCACTAGGGTTTGGCCTAAAGATTTCACAAAAATCTTAAGAAATACATTTCTAAAGACCAGACACTACAGGCAAAAAGATTGTTTTTCACACACTGGTTAATTTAGACATTTTAGGCTGTTTTGCTGCTATAACTTGTTTTCCTTTGGACTAGTGGAAAAAAAGGATCTAAAATAAACTTTTAAGTGTTTATTTTATTATACTTGATCTGTTTATGCCTGTAGATTTCATTTACAATACATATCTTTAAAGTCTATTTCTTTGAGTTTTTTCTCCTGTGCTGAACCAGAAATCTCCACTTTAGCAGCACTTACATACACCAAACTTTATTATTATCTGTATTCAGAAGGCTTTTACAGAGGTGTTTGTTCATATATCATTCAATTTATATTACATTTTATTGCTCAAATGCTTTTGAACATGACTTTCAGATTTCCGTTGTGGAAATGTATGCATATTTTGTTCGATAATGCATTATTTGCATATTTTTAAAAAATGTAATCCAAAACAATTGTATTAATGTACTATGATTAATAAACAGGGGAAACTGTAGTGATACTTATTATTTGACCCTATTCACCTGTGGTGTCATATAAAAGGTTTTTACCACTGGGATTTTGTGTATCTCTTTTTATCATGCCATACATCAGAAAACACTGTCAACAGACAGAAAAAAAGTAAGTAAATAAAAAAATAAAAAAATCATGATAAGAATAAAAGGTTAGGAGTAAATAGGAATAAAACTGTAAAGTAAAATTATAAAAGAAAAAACTCTTGAGCTGAGCTATTGAAATCAATAGATTCAAACAGATAAACTACACACTTAACATGTGTTTTGGGTGTTTTCTTTCCACTAGTCTAAAAGAACAACTGAGCAGTGCATGAAAAAACAACACTTTTGCCTGTAGTGTCTTGAATGAAGCGCCAGCCAGTGCTATGAACTATTAAATGTTCCTCACTGATGTCACAGAAGTAAGTATCTGTACTTTGCGGCAGAAGAAAGAAGGTAGAGGCCATCAGGCTGAAAGGATGAAGAGGTGGAGAGCAGGGTTCAGAGGTCAGGAGGCACAGCAGAGCGGGACACTTTTGGGTTTGTGGGGGGAAGACACAGCGTTCTTCCATTCTTCATAACCTGTTTGCGCGTTTCCCAGTTCGAATCCCAGCGCATGCATTTCCCGAGCTCTGTCTACGACACCGGGTTTAGACTCAGGACAGGCAGAGGGGGCAAAGCGTCTCCTCCTGAACCCATTGAGAAGATGACAGTCGGGTGGGGGTTTCACTTTCCGAGAGCGATTCGAACCCGACGCATGACAGATGGGTAAGAGTCATCTTTAGTCGCATCAAACGCTGGCGAGCCATTGAAGTCATCTGAATGAGATGCTAGCTGTTAGCGGCCTGACAGTTTTGCACATTGACAATGTAAGCAACGCTTTGTAAGACAGAGCCGGCGAGTGTGTGTTTTGTAGAGTGTGTCTACGGTGTCGTTGCATCAGAATAGAGTGTGTCCTTGTGTGCGTACCATGAAAGTGGAGCTCTTAAAGGCACGTTTAAAAAGGGACGCCCACTCTTTGTGGACACTTTTCAGCCTGGTGTATTGAGAGGCCTTTGTCTCCACCTTTCATCTGGACGCACAATGGACCGGCCCGTTTTAAACACAACGGTAGATGAACTGCCCTGACAGTGTATTAAACGCGGATGAATTGCCAGTGCATGGCATAGATCAATGTCCTCCAACCTTTCACATACGCAGGGCTCCGGTCTTGTTCCTGTGAAATAGAGCGGGCTGCTTTCAGAGATGCTAATTATATTCATGTTTTGATGGAAGAGAAGCCTCTGTTTAAAAATGTGCAAATTGTCCTCGTTTTAAGACGACTGTCTGAAGTCAGTCTGGTTTCAATGGGCGTTTATTTTGGGCCCACTTAAACAAAAAAGTATTTTAACACTGAAAAAAGGGCACATTTTGCCTTTAAGTAACAAATGCATTTCAATAATGTAAACACTGAGAATCTTTCTTTCTTTTGCCATTTTAGTGCTTCTAATGGTGGAAAAATGACACACTTCACCTTTAAGCCTGCTGTTTTAATAAAATAGGTCCTCCATTTGTGTGAAAATATATATTTCATATCATAGTTTGACAAACTTCAATAGTCTAGTCAAGACAAGTCCAATTTATTAGTGCTTTTTCACACAGAAGATCACCATGTTAATGTTTACAATATAGCAATATAATATGGAAACCAGTGGAGCTTTTCCAAAACACATCTATGTGTCAAACTTTGCATGCACCCTAAGTGAGGAAAAAAATGTCTCAAAATTTCAAGAACAATCAAATACTTGAAATCAAATAAGAATAATCAAACTGACCCACACACAAAAAGAAGTTAAGCAAGTTTTTGTCCATAAAATGCTTTTCATGGAAGCTCAAACCTTTTTTTTTTTATTAATTGTTCATTTATTTTATCTACATTAATTTAGTGAAGCCAAACAGTTAATTGAAGTATTATAGTCTGATATGAAGCAGTATGTTAAAGATGTGACAGATATTTCAGACAACATCGCTACAGTAAAAGTCCTCTTTAAAGTGTCCGACAGGTAGATAAACATACTCAAGATGTCTGTGGAGGAGATGTGTGGGCTACCTCTGACCTGTTTATAACCTCTCGTCTCTGATGGCAGCTCAGAGCGGCCTGTTTATACAGATCACAGCTTTAGCCACTTAACTAGAACAACAGGGACCTCAACATGTGCTAAGAGGCAGTTTCCCATGAGGACACACTCTCTGCCACACACATGCCCATGAACCTGTCTGGAAGACTGCTGATCGCTTTCAACTGCATGTTACGAGAATGAAATCATGCTTAGAAATGGATATTTGTCTCTGCACAATTGTCAGTCTCCCTTAAAAAAAAGAAAATAAAATAAAATACAATAATACATTTTATTTTCATCTTTTTTTAGGTCTGGTTTAGCAACCGAAGAGCAAGGTGGCGCAAACAAGCAGGAGCAAATCAGCTGGCAGCATTCAACCACTTGTTGCCTGGAGGGTTTCCACCAACTGGCATGCCAACCTTACCCACCTATCAGCTTCCAGAGTCAACGTATCCCAGCACCACTCTCTCACAAGGTAGTATACAGTAACCTATAAACCTCTATACATGAACACTACCGTTCAGAATTTTTTTTCTTTATTGCAAGCATGCATTAAATTCAAAAAGTGACAGTAAAGACATTTATAATTGATTTCTCTTTCAAATAAATGTTGTTCCTCTGAACTTTCTGTTCATCAAAGAAAAAGTGTATTGTGGTTTCCACAAAAAAATATTAAGCAGCACAACTGTTTTCAACATTGTTCATAAAAAATATTTCTTAAGCATCAAATTAGCATATTAGAACGATTTCTGAAGGATCATGTGACACTGAAGACTGGAGTAATGATGCTGAAAATTCTGCTTTACCATCACAGGAATATAATATAATATAATATAATATAATATAATATAATATAATATAATATAAAAACATTAAGCATTTAAGCATTTAAAATAGAGAATTTTTAAAAAAATAATATTTCACATTATAGCTGTTTTTACTGTATTTTTGATCAAACACATGCAGCCTTGGTGAGCAGAATAGACTTCTTTCAAAAACATAAAATAAAATCTGAACAACTCTAATGTTTTGAACGACAGTGTATAACCCTGCAAACAAACAAAAAAAACAAACAGACAAATAAATAAATAAATAAAATTATTATTATTAGTAGTAGTAGTAGTAGTAGTAGTAGTAGTAGTATAAATTAAATAAAAAGAAAAAAAGTGCTTACAAAAATGCAGTACTGCTGTAATGGTACAATGGTATCAGATGATCATTAATATTTTCCGTATTCATTGCAATACCATGGTGCATATCCAAAACAATATGGTGTTACCACAGTACCAGATCCAAAAATATTCCAGCATCAGTAAAACTTTAGATTAGGGAACACTATTCACTATTAACTAGTTGCTTATTAGCATGCATACTACAAGCATATTGGCTATTTATTAGTACTTCTAAAGCACATATTAATGCATGACCATATTGTACTACAACAACTACCTTACTATCAATAAGCAGCAAATTCTGAGTTTGCTGAGGGAAAACCTTTAGGTATTAGTGAATACGTACTATTTTAAAGTGGTCCCCTAGTATCATTTTGGCACTTAATGTTAGACTGATGTCTCTGTGTTTGTGTTTCAGATGGCAGCAGTACGTTGCACCGGCCACAGCCTCTGCCGCCTTCCTCCATGCACCAGGGCGGGCTTTCGGCTGACAGTAGCTCCGCCTACGGCCTCTCATCCAACCGCCACACCTTCTCCAGCTATTCAGAAACTTTTATGAGCCCGTCAGCTTCAAGCAACCACATGAATCCCGTGAGCAATGGCCTTTCACCACAGGTTAGTGCAGAGGCCTCTTTCTAATGCAAGAACGATGAAAGGCACGCCGAATGAATGCCAGCATGGTTCACAGATCAAGAACGCTGTCGAGTTAAGCTAGCATCCGCTGCTTGTGTGGAAACTGAAATTATGGAGAAATTAAAGTGGGGTTTCTTAGTCTGAAAACATTGTAATCATTCCCAAACCTTTGCCGTTTTTCTATCAGAAACCATAGGAATGAAATGGCTTTCACTTTACTTTCATAATGTGATGTATTTCAGAGTAAAAGCAGAAAGAAAAGGGTAATAATATGGAACTTGATTTCATCTTTTGGAATTGAAGGATTGTTAGAAGTTTGCTAAAAAAAAAAAAAACCCTGTCTAAATACACTACCAGTCAAACATTTTTGAACAGTAAGATTTTTTAAATGTTTTTTAAAGAAGTCTCTTCTACTCACCAAGCCTGCATTTATTTGATCCAAAGTACAGCAAAAACAGTAAAATTTTGAAATATTTGTACTATTTAAAATTACTTTTTCTATTTGAATATATTGTAAAACGTAATTTATTCCTTTGATCAAAGCTAAATTTTCAGCATCATTACTCCAGTCTTCAGTGTCACATGATCCTTCAGAAATCATTCTAATATGCTGATTTGCTGCTAAAGAAACATGCATTATTATTATTATTATTATTATTATCAATATTTAAAACAGTTGAGTACATTTTTTGTATAATTTTCAGTCAGTACTTCTTTCACTTTGGAAAGAAATTATAGAAATTAATGCTTTTATTTAGCAAGGATGCTTTAAATTGATCAAAAGTGATGATAAAAAACATTTATAATGTTAGGAAAGATTTCTGTTTCATATAAATGCTGTTCTTCTGAACTTTCTATTCATCAAAGAAACCTGAAAAAATATACTCAGCTGTTTTCAATATAAAAAAAAAAAAATAATAATAATAAATATTTTTTTGAGTAGCAAATCAGCATATTAGAATGATTTCTAAAGGATCATGTGACACTGAAGATGTCATGATGCTGAAAATGTAGCTTTGATCACAGGAATAAATTACATTTTAAAATATATTCAAATAGAAAACAATCATTTTAAATAGTAAAAATATTTCAAAATTTGACTGTTTTTGCTGTACTTTGGATCAAATAAATGCAGGCTTGGTGGCTGCATTTGACTGGTAGTGTATCTATTTAGCTATTGGACAACAAACACTGTCAGGTCCATGTTGACTTTAAGATCAAATAGATTTTTTCTTCTTTTTTTTTCGGGGTGAAATTTATGTTGCTTTGGACAATTTTGTCAGAGAATATTTATTTGTGTAGATGAGAGTGAGTAGGTGCCATTTGACAAGAATTGCTATGTTTTGCACTTCTTTCTTACAGTGTGTGGATCTCTTGTAGCGTGTCCTGTCTGGAGTTGTGTTGCTGTGGTTGTGTTTTTGTCAAATTTTCCCAGTTATCCTCTTTGGTCCCCATTAATGAGCATTTAAGATGACTTTCTCCAGAAAAGGTTCTGTCTTAAATACCCAACATTAAAAATAATGCGTATTGATGCAAATCGCATGTAAGGAGTGAATTATACACAATTATCCATCAATACTGGGCAGTCTTGCCGACCCTCACCAACAAGATGTGGCTAACAAGCATAAAATAAGATTGAAATGGTGTGTAAAGAGTTGAAAATGAATTTCAATGC
>JAFVLL020034424.1:0-23455 GCA_021397915.2 Tor tambroides
GAAATTGCCAAACGTCCCCCCCAATATTTGAAATTCTTGCACTGTATATACATATATTGGTCCCCCCCAATGTTCAAGACATGGTTACGGCCTTGGGCCTAATAGAAGTTGTATTAGTTGTCAATGATACTCTCAGTGTTTGTTTTTCTAATGGAATCATTTACTCGTTATCTGATGTAAAGGTCCACTAACTGGACGAACCAGTGAAGGAATCTGAACGAATCTTTTTGGTGCACGAATTCAAAAGATTCGAATCACCGGGATGAATCAATATCCCCGCCCTGTTCATGCAGCGGTCGATTCGGTACCATATAAGGACATGAGCTCGACCGCTTGAAGTGACGTCAGTGAGATGGATGGTGGATAAGGAGTCTTTCGCTCAGAGGCGGGAGCAGAGGTACAGGGGGTACACACAGAGTCTGCTGAAACTGAGAATTAACGGTAACGTTAGTGTAGACCGTAATCTCGTTACATAACCCATCACTGAACGCGCCGTTCGTCCGTTCATTCGCGTTAATCCGTTTCTCCTCAGAGGGAAAACACTTGTGGCGTTCGTCAGAGCGGGGGAACTCAGATACATTTCTGTTTTCTCAAAATGACGACAACTACATTAATTTTATTGAGCCACTAGAATAAAATAATATTCCTTATATGTGTATATGATTCTGTTCTTGTATCTATGTCCAGCAGTGTGGTGGTGCTGACTACCCGCTGACGCGGTTTCCATCACAACGCCAGGGAAGAGAGAGAGAGAGGGAAGAGAGAGAGAGAGAGGGAGAGGAATCAAGGCGACAGAGCACAAGACTCACCTTATTTGTGTTTCAGAGCCGAAGCTGAAGAATATTTCCAAAGATATCCAAGCGCCTCTGCAGAC
The DNA here is from genome assembly GCA_021397915.2 of Tor tambroides. Classification (NCBI taxonomy): domain Eukaryota; kingdom Metazoa; phylum Chordata; class Actinopteri; order Cypriniformes; family Cyprinidae; genus Tor; species Tor tambroides. The sequence goes on from JAFVLL020034424.1 coordinate 875, forward strand.
ATGGAGGCGGCGAGTTTGGCACACGGGGTCGCGAGCCCGTTAAGCCCGCGCGAGGGCATGATCAAGAACGTGAGCCTGGAGTCGCTCCAGCTGTGCGAGAGAGACGGTAAGAAACCGCTGCAACACACTGAGTGACTGTAAACTTGACAGGTTTATCCACGCCTGTTCTCCCCTATTAACAAACCTTTTTAAAGGACCATGTTTATTTTGAAATGTATTGAGCGCTTAAAGACTGTAGTAAAACGGGATTATTCATTGCTGCAGAAAATAGTCGCCTGTCACAGCCATGAAAAGCGGAATATATGAGACATGGCAGACTGCCTTTGTGTGTGCTGGCTGTGGTATCTGATAGTGAAATCTCTGCTGTCTGTGCGAGGCTTTCGTTTCAGCACCATGGACACTACCCTCTTGCAGTCAGCTACCTTTTCTCTTGCAGTCTCTTTTAATTGTCATGCGGTCAGTTAAGCTGAAACCAACAAACTGGTATTGTAAACCAGTAGAGAAAATAAAATAAATATCAAAATAAAATAAACATAATAATTTCAAGAGCCCTAAAGCAGTAAAGGATGCTGATGTGGCGGGGTGAGGCTTTTTGACAGTGAGAGAGCTTCTATATATATTTGTTCCTTTCTTATATTTTATATACATGTATTATGGAAAATATGTAAACATATATAAATAATGAATAACTCATAATATAAACATAGCTCAAGCTATAGCACTCATGTTTTGCAAGGTTATATTTCATGTTATGCTTTAATATATATATTGACAATTGTATATATACTATTGAAATGTATCAACATATTTAAGAATATTTATGTTTAAGTTAATACTTCATACAATACACACAAATATGTATTGCAAAATATATTATGTTTTGTATATATAAATATATTTACAATACAGTGCATAAACACATTTCTTGAATCAGTACAGATGACTTAGTGCACACTAAATGTATTTAAATGTTTACAAGGAGCATCAGACATTTTTAGCAGCTTCATGTTGGCAGAAGGTGAAGTCAGGTGCTTGCACACACACACACACACACACACACTGAGCAGGACACACATTGGGAGGAACCTGCTCTGGCTTTTAAAGGTATACAGGCTTGATATAGAGGCTTACTTGAGGATACAGTGTTTGCCTTTCACCTGTTTCCATCTCATTTTGTTTTAGTGGAATTGCAGGCCTATAATAAATGCAAATCCATTTTAACTGGCAGAGTCACCTTTGTCTTATTAATAAGCGTTACAGCCATCAGTGTTTCAATAGTGAGTGTATGTTTAAAAATGTCAAAATGTGTCATCCTCTTTAAGAATGACTGAAGCAAAAAACTGCAAATACGCAATTTGGCAGGCTTCAGAAGAATGCAACGTTCCTCTAAGGCTAGCACAATGACTCACCAGGTTTTTGAGAGGGAGGCAGAGTTTTTTTTATCTTCCCTACATGAATGTATTTGAATCAGCATTAATTAGCCTGAATAGATTGCTGTGCTGGCAGCACAGTACCTCTTATCTCTTTGAGTTACCACATTTACACATCAGCGCTCGTTTCATTTTGTTTAATTGCAACAAACTGAGGGAGTGCATAATGCACTGTTTTTGAGGTACTAATTGAACTCTCTAATTAGTTAGCATGAGTGTGCTTCTCAGACATGAAGGAAAACATTCTCTTTAAAGATGGACCAGACTTTTCATCTGCTCAGCTGTCCTAACCAGACACAGCTGTATCTGCTTTTAAACACCCTTATTTAAAATCTCTGCAAGATGATGTTTTGGATATTTTTATCTAAAAACTTATTTCAGTTAAAGTGCATTCAGATGATGATTGAAACTGCTAGCGTTGGCTAATGCTAACCCATCAGCTGAGTGCCGGTGTAAATATCTAAATCAGATTAGCTAGAAACCTGAATCTGTTCCATGCAGGACTTTGAGCAACCTTGGGGATTCCTGACTACAGCCTGTAACACCTGAACAAATATATTTAGAGAAATGTTGCACAAGTAAAATAAACGGTTTAAGGTGTTGGAGTGAGCCTTTCTAGTAAGGACCTGGATTTGTAATGAAGCAGTTGTAGATTTGATCCCAGTTAGAGGCAACCGGTGATCTGTAAACTTTCGGTGCCCTTGAGCAAGGGATATGAGTGTAAAGATGCAATATGAAGGCTAGGCTATGATGTATGCGATGAGTGAAATACAAGAGAATTAGCAAATGTTAAACTCTCTAAACAATTCACAACTGTTTAAAAACAAAAGCATCACATTCCCAGCTAAAGAAAGACACTTGTTTTTAATTGATATTGAATTACAGACAGCACATGCTTAATTAATAGGTAGACTGCTTGTAACATCATCCCTAATTAAATGGAAATATTTCATTCTGTATGATTAAGTGCTGTAATGATTATATGTTGCTTGAGGCTTGACTTAAGTTCATTTTCTCTCCCCTAGAGAAGCTGTGGGCTCATAAACTAGAAAACAGCAGCCTGCTGTACCATTTTATTATGTGCACAGCGCTCGTTGTGAGCTCTGCTGCTCATCTTGGCAAAACTTAATTGCAAAGTAAATGTGCTGTCTTTATTGCAGGCGGAGAGAACCAGATTATGCTCAGAGCAAATTTTCTCACACACAACTGGAGCTCAGATGCCAAGAGAATCATGTAGAAATATGATTTGATTTGATTTGATTTTTTACTCTTATTAGGTAAATAAAATAGCATACAGACTAGCAGGCTTTTGTGGTAATATTTGAATGGTTTGCTTTAGATTAACATTAATATCCTTTTAGGTTAAAAGTGCAGTTATTTAGTGTTGATAGATATTTATAATAATCAATAACCAAGCTTGTTCATGTTAGTTTGGTGGCAGGTTCTGTCACTCTTGCAGTAGAGATCATAAAACGCATGAAGCCTGGCATATAAAATAAGTAAAAAAAATATTCAGAAAAATACATTTTTAAACCAAACTGATTATTAATAATAATATAAATAAATAAATATGAAAGACATTGTTATAGTGAAGATTTATCAATGCTCAATATATAAATATATGCGTATCTCTTTGATTTTTACTATAACCATGTTCTCGCTTCCATAATTTTTTACATATTTAAAATTTTAGACTATAAATGACACCATAATTTGTAATTAAGAATAAATTAGCCTGGGACTGAAAACTGTTAAAAATGTAAATTTACTGCCATGCACAGCTTGCTGTTCTGCAAATGACAAACATGTGTATTAACATGCAATTCTGTGTGCATTTTGGAGTGGATCCAGAGCTCATTAAACAAACTCTAAACCCTGCTAAGAATTCAGAGACAATTGCAGTTTGAACCTGCAATCTTGCTCTGTGTTGGAGCTCATATAGGAGAAAAGCATTGTTTTCATGCACAGGGACCAATACTATTTTGTAGTCACATGTTGCAGTGCTGTTTGCCCACATAAAGATCTCACTGTAGTTTTGGATTTGTGAGTGTGTGGTTTTTCTTTGGTTTGATTTGCAGTCTGTAGACTCTGTACAGTCTGGACATTTCAGTTTGTTCTGTTATGCAATACTGCAGTTTTCTGGGAATGCTGCTCACACAAGCTGCTCCCCTGATGGATATTCTTGGTTGTTTAGGTGTTTGTGAAGGAGATATTTGGAGTGGAGTTTGGTGATAGATTTATTTTATTTTGTGTGTTTGCATGGCTTTAAATAGACTGTGGTCCCGCAGGAGGCTTTTAGCCATTATTAGAGTCGATATAGAACCAGACGCTCCACACTTTTCCTTCTTCGTCTCTTACTCTCTCATGATTCAGCAGGTCTGTCTGCGCTCTCCTACATGTTTTGAGTCTGACATTGTCTATATATACCCTTCAGTTCAAAAGTTTGTGGTTGATTCAATGTTTGTGTCTTAAGGCTCTATTTATTGAATTGACTGTTTCACAAACTTTTCAACAGTAAATAAAAGGTTTTATCTGTCAGCTTTTCTGAGAAAAAAAGTTTTTCTATTTGAATTACATATAACAGCTAGAGACTATGAAAATAATTTCTCTTCCAGCAGCTCTGACTTTTGTTTACGATCTTAAAACTTAAGTGCTGATCACTGTGCATGTAAAGCTTCTGCCCATCTTCCTCTTTAAATTATGCTACATTGATTAATGGCCTTGATTTGTTTCCATGGAAACTGCTGTCTTTGTTAAGGCTTGTCGAAAGACCTGTGGGTGTGTTTTGAAGCTGGCACTTTTGTAGAGGGATGCATCCTGCTGGTTTAGTACTTGTTTTTAGGTACAAATAAAGTAATCTCATTTATACAGACTTGCTTTATGATTTTGTTGTGAGTTGTTTTTTTTGTTTGTTTTTTTTTAATGATTGTTTGACCAAAGCTTGGATAAGATTACATCAACACTGGCTGGAAGTACAGTTGTTTGTGTATGCTAAACGTATGCAGAATCAAACCAGTTTCTTAAAGTGTGAAGGAAAGCAGATTCTGTAGTGAGAATATGTCAGAAATAAAGCAGAAGTTGATAAACAGACATCTGTTGTTTGTGTAAGGGAGGCTGTTGGCAGAGGCGGAGGGCTTCTTCTGCCAGTGCCAGTGTTGTGGGAGGGCTAGTGTAGTACAGGAACATATCTATAACTCAGCTGAACGTTGTGAGTACTATTATTTTTTATTATAGTTTTGTTTGTGCTTTTACCTTCTTGTGCATTTGTCTTCTTTCTTTTTTTTTACTTTATATTTCATAAGTGCAACTTTATTTCTTGTAATTTTCACTTTAATGTCTATGATTAGACTTCATATCTCACAAATATTTTTTTACAACACAATGTGACTTTTATTTACAAATTATGACTTTATTTTTTACAATATTGACTTTATTTCTTATTTTGAACTTTATTTGTTGTAATTAAATCTATTTCCCATGATTGTGATACAATGTGACTTTCTGACAATGTTGACAAAAAAAAAATTGTTTTATCTCAGTTACATTTTGTATTTTTTATTCTAAGACAGAAACAGTTCTGTGGTAAATAAAGCAGAAGAGTTCTGTATCAAAAATGCAATAAAATAGTAATATTGTAAAACATTATAATTTAAAATATATGTTTTCTATTTTAATATAGACATTTTTCTAATGTCATTTATTTCTGTGATGGCAAAGCTGGCTTTTCTCTGTTACTCCAGTCTTCATTTTCACATAATCCTTCAGAAATCATTTTATTATGCTGATTTGATGCTCAACATACATTTCTTATTATTATAAAAGTTTAAAACATTTGCTTTTTAATTTTCTGGAAACTGTGATACATTTTTACAGGATCCTGTGATTAATAAAGTTAAAAATAACAGTATTTAACTGAAATATATATATATATATATATATATATATATATATATAGTAACACAGTAAATGTCATTACTGTCACGTGTATGTTCTGTTTAATTTTGAGTTTGCTTTCATTGTGTTTTCTGTTCTACCTGCCCTGACCTAGTTTTCCTTAGTTCCCTGATTATCATCACCTGTTCCAAGTTAATTTACTCATTAGTCCCTCGTTTGGTTAGTATTTGTAACCCTGCCTTTCCCCCTGTTTCTTTGTCCTGTCTGACGTTGTTTGAAGAGGTTGTGTTTGATCGTTCTGAGTGAATTTTTGTTAGTGGAATTATTAAAAGACTTTATTTTATTGACTCTCTGCCTCCTTTGCGCTCCCTGCTCCAGCAACCTGTGACAATCACTGTCATTTTTTTTTTTTATCAATTTAATATGTCCAAACTTTTGAATGTTAGTATAACCTCAGTGTTCAGTAATTCATTTAGTGGTAATTCATTAATATTCAGATATTTATCCTCCAGTAAACATAGATCTCTTGTGCTGATTTTTTCTGTAATAATCTTAAGTCCATATTAGATATATATTAGACAAATTCTTTCCAGAGGAATATGTCAGCAGTGGTAAAGAATTCAGTTTAGGAGAGAAAGGGCTCAGTGTTTAGTGAACAGTGAGCTGAGGGTGCTTATTGTACAGTAAAGCTTTATCATGACCCTATTCATGGTTTCAAGAGGCAGTTCAATGTTCACTGTGTTCTGTGTGTGTGTGTGTGCCATTCAGGAATCCTACATTCCTGTTGTGCATTTCTAGACACTAAGATAACACAGTGCCCACACTGTAGCCAACAAAGCACATTTCTAACTCTGATTGTGTATGTGGGTCAGTGTAGCAGTGTTTATAGAGAAAAGCTTAATATTTCAAACAAAACAAAGGATTTTAGACAATATGCTTGCTTTCTTTCTTTCAGGTAAGGCTGAGGATCCCGGAGTGGTAGGAATGGAGTTACCCGTTGCTCGCAGCATCAAGATCAGTAACATCACCTGTGACTCCTTTAAGATCTGCTGGGATATGGACCCTCACACCACAGAGAAGATCACACATTACTTCATTGACCTTAACAAGAAGGAGAACAAGAACTCCAACAAATTCAAACACAAGGTACTCAATGATTCAGTTCACAACACAAATTATTTTAATTATTCTGCGTAGTCTTGAGTATTGCCTTGGGTTACAAAGTTTGTAATAGTTTATAATACAAATGTGCTTTTTTGCATATTTATGAGAGCATTTTAGCTAAATTTTGTTCTGTTGTTCATTGTCATAAAAAAGATTCAATTGATTAAATGTCATTAATTAGTAAATTCATTCCTTGATTACTCTCTGTCTTTAGGATGTGCCTACGAAGCTTGTTGCTAAGGCAGTCCCGTTGCCCATGACAGTGCGAGGCCATTGGTTCCTGAGTCCACGGACAGAATACACAGTTGCTGTGCAAATAGCATCCAAACAGACCGATGGAGAGAATACTTCCAGCACTGCAGGTGATTCAGAAAAAAAATACCTCAGTAAAAAATGCTTAGGATATGAAAGAGGGAGGGAAAAGAGAACATAATGCTGGTTGAGGAAGATCATGACAATCTTTCTTTACTGCTGAGATTCAGATCTGCATTAGAAAGCAAACAGCACCCTCTTGTGGAATCATGTCCTCATTAATTAGCTGGGTTTACTTTCTTCTATTTTCTCCTACACTAGTGTTCAAAAATTTGGGGTCATTATGAAGGGGGGGGGGGGGGTCTAATGCTCATGCATTCTGAGTTATTCACACTGTTAAGGGGTTGGATTCTCTTGCTAAACATGGCCAAAGTTTCAAAAAACGATTTGGACATATGATGGAGTATTTCTGTGCCAAATGCAGTCCTTCCGGGTTCATACAAATATCAGAAAGTTTTTATTCATTCATGGCCCTTCGTGACATCATGAAGAAATTCATACTTTTATCTGCAGAGATGCTTTAAATTCATTACAGGTGACAGTAAAGACATTTATAATGTTACAAAAGATTTCTATTTCAAATAAATGTTTTTCTTTCCACAAAAAAGAAGCACAATTGTTTTCAACATTGATAGTAATAAGAAATGTTTCTTGAGCACCAAATCAATAAATTACATAGAAAACATTTATTTTAAACTGTAGTAATATTTCTCAATAATACTGTTTTGCTGTGTTTTTTTTTAAGAAATGCTGACTTAGTGAGCGTAAGAGACTCCTTTCAAAAACTTTAAAAAATCTAACTGACCACAAATGTTTGAACAGCAGTATAATGAAAGTATAAAATGTGATTAAGGGATTTTAGAAATGTCTTTTTTTTCTCTCACAGAGATGTTCTTGGTGGTCGAATGATGCCCTCGGTAAAGGACAACAGCGGTAGTCACGGTTCACCTCTCAGTGGTAAACTGGAGGGGATCTTCTTCAGCTGCAACACTGAGTTTAACACCGGTCAGCCGCCACAGGATTCCCCATACGGCCGCTTCCGCTTTCAGATACCCGCCGAGGTTCTGTTCACCCCTGATACGTGCCTCTACTTCGGGGACTTCTACTGCATGTACACTGCCTATCATTATGTTATCCTCGTCCTGGCTCCCCGGGGCTCGCGCGGAGACCTTTACTGCAGAGATCGCCTTCCGGAGCTGGATGTGACGAACAACCGCTTTCTGACACGTGTCTGCGGGGAAGATGGGCGGGTGGTGTTTCAGCATGCGCAGGATGTGAATCTGGAGCTGATTTATACTGAGCCGGTGCCGCTGGCGCAGGGGACTGTCTCTCAGATCAGTGGCCACCAGTTGATGAGCTTGTCAACTGTGAATGCTAAGAAAGACCCCAGCTGCAAGACCTGCAACATCAGCGTTGGGCGCTAACTTGGGCAAACATTCACACACAGACCCAGTTGTGCATTAACAAGAAGACCTCCTGAACAACCTTTGAATGCTACGTTACAAAACAAGATACAGATGAACTCTGAGACAAATGGCCCCAGAATCCTTCAGATATGCCCATGTGGCTCTCAAACCCCTTTAGGGGGCCTCACAGATCCCCAGCTAATGCTAGAAAATTATGTCTTTGCTCAATGAACTGAGAAGTGTTTAAAAAAAAGTGCAACAGAAAAAAATGGAAAAGAGTAAGACAAAAAAAAAAAGATTCAAGGCAAAAAAAAAAAAAAAAAAAATCAAGACTTGAATTTAGAAAAAATTGAGAACAAAGAGTAAAGCTGTTTCCAAAACCCACTGTGAATTTTTCATGTGTTTTTGGTGCTTTTTCTGATCGATATTCAGACCCCAGCTCTGTTTATCCCCAAACCATTGTGACTTTTTTTTTTTAACACACAGTGACTTTCAGACTAGGATGTCTTGCTCAGTTTCCGCTGAGGCCGTCAAGCTGCCCGTGTCTCTTATGTTGGACTTGTACTGCATGAAGTCTGATCCTTTAAGCATCTACATGCCACCTCAGCCTTTAAACCTTCTATATAGGGATTTTCTTCATTTACACAGATCCTGTGGTCTACATGCCCACTGAGCTTCTATTCACCCTTGCCATTCGCCTCTGAGGACTTCTACTGCATGTATACTGCCTATCATTACATTATCCAGATGGATGTGACAAAAAAACAAATGCTTTAAGAGTTTTACGCCAACTGATCCTTTAAGCACCTACATGCCACCTCAGCCTTTAAACCTTCTCCTTTATCCTCCGTCTTTTCATTTTCTACTCTGATCGCAGTTCTCCTTTAACCTTTCTTACTCATTAGACATTATTTTGATGTTCTTGTTTCATTGTTCTTGTTTTGTTTTTAGAGACTGTGTGATGCAGTATTGATGGTGTATGATGATTCCTGATAGAACATGAAGCAGTAAGTAGAACTGATTTGTATAAAACATATCGTGAGCATATCCACTGCAGGACACAGCTATGTCCAGGTTCTTAAGGAGTTTGCACTGTTCTATCAGAGGCCTGATGTTTTCGTTCTTGCACCCTCTGGTGGTGAAAAAGTTCAATTTCACAGATGCATGCCTAAGATTTTGTGCTGTACTGTATCTTAACTTGTTACTTACTCCTTAAGATCCAAATGTAGAAGCCAATCACAGCAGACATGGATGCACAATGTTTTTTTGGTCATTTTTTGAGAACTTTTAGCTGCCAATATCCTAAAATCTGTGGTCAACATGTAGCTTTTGCTCAAAAATTATTTATTTTTGTTCACTATGATAAATTCTACACTGTATGTACTCATACTGTTGAAATGTTTGGGGGCATACCAATGCTTCGTTTATTAGATCGACAATACTGCAATATTCTAATACAGTAATATTATGAAACATTATTATAATTTAAAATCACAGTTTTTTTTTATCTGAATATATTTTAAAATGTAATTTATTCTGTGATGGCAAAGTTGAATTTTCAGCATCCATTACTCCAGTTTTCAGTGTCTCATGATCCTTCAGAAATCATTCTGATATGCTGATTTGGTGCTCAAGAAGCATTTATTATTATTATCAATGTTGAAAACAGTTGTGGAAACAGTGATGCATTTTTTAAGGATTTTCAGAATTTTTTTAGCATTTATTTGAAATAGAAATCTATTTAAAATCATCAATTTCATTATTGTTATTTTAAAGTATTAATTTCTTTAAAAAAAACAAAAAAAAACGAACTAACCCAAACTTTTGAACAGTAGTGGAAAAAAAATAAAGCCCAGTGAGTGTGTTTTGTGTTTTCTGGGAGTCCTGATTATATATGAGGGTGTGTGTGTTTCTCTGCATGTTAGTAAGTGTGGGAACTGTTTAGATTCGAATGTGGTGTGTGTCAGCTGGAAATATGACTGTTTGACTGATAAAGCAGCACTTGTTTGCTCCGTTCAAAAATTTGAACTACACTTGTCTTTTGCCAGAGGAAGTCTGTCATATCTCTGTGCACTTCATTAGTGAAGAAGGGATGAAAAATGAACAAAAAACCTGTTTATTGACTCCACTTGTTCATGACTTTTATTGCCTTACTCTAATCTTACTCTGTAGAAAATGTTAGTTCAAATTTGGACTCGTGCACAGGACAGTATCCCAAATCAACTTCTCGCTGTGTGAATGTGCCTCAGACTGACAGATATGATCAGTAAACATTGTTTTTCTTGTTGCCATGTTTATGAATACCAAATGTGACTGTTCATTAAAGATCATTCAGAATGACACTACTGTGTGTGTGTGTGTGTGTGTTTGGTGAGCCAGTCTTTGGGAAGTCTTTCTACAAAAATGACCTGTTTTCTCATGCATTTATATTTTATAGGCTTGAAGTATTTATAGACAGTTTGTAGGTTTCTACTTTTATTCAGTTCATCAATTCTAAAAGCATTTTAAACACGGATATAAATGTTCTGTTATTTTGGAATTTAAAAGGGTTTGTCTAATTTTTGGGGGTTACCAAAATGAGTAGAAGAGTGTGCTGGAGAGAGCCTGTGGTTAGGTTCACAATATATTATTCTGTATATATACAACATATAAATCATTTAATATATTGATCATTCATAAGGAAATATATTTCTGAGGACAGAAGTGGCTCCAATGAGTTGCTTAATAGCGAATAATAAGAAAAGGTGGAGTTTGGGAGGTGGAGTGTATTTCTATAGTCTTTGGGTGGAGGATTAGGATTTTTGTGAAGGCTTATGTACAAAAATAAAAAGCTAATTGTGAGTTTAAAATTATTACGGTACAATTAACAATTATTAACCAAAAAGCATTTTAAATGATATTATTATAATGTTTTAAAATAATAAATAAAATGACACTGATCACATTGTGAATTATAAAGTTGCAATTTCGAAAAATAAAGTCGTGTAGTGTAATAAAGTCAAGGTGACGTCCCCTCCCCCTCCTACACACACACACACCTTGCTCCATTGTTATTGTCAGGTGACAACATCTCAGTGCTGACTGATGCAACTACCATAACTTATTTCAAGAGAGCCCGCCGCTTTTTAACCCACACGTATGGGCCTAAATATTAATTCTTTCTGTAAGTATATATATTAAATCTTAAATCTTTCTTAATTATTTCTATAGCATAAAATATATTGTCACATAAAGTAAAACTTTTTCCAGAAATTGGATCAATTTGATAAAACAAAATTTGATGTTTAAGTATGTGGAACACTTTTTGTGTATATATATATATATATATATATATATATATATATATATATATATAGGCCTAGGCCTATACCTGTATTTAAAAATACATTACAAAAACATAAACATATTGAATTTTTGTGTATGATATTTTATTAAAGTTGCATACGGTATACAGTCATGGCCAAAAATATTGGCACTCTTAGTAAATATGATCAAAGAAGTCTGTGAAAATGAATCTGCATTGTTAATCCTTTTGATCTTTTATTTAAAAAATTCACAAAAATCTAACCTTTCCTATCCTTTGGATAAGAATTTAATGATCATTATGAAATAAATGTTTTTCTCAAATACACGTTGGACACAATTATTGGCACCCCTAGAAATTCTTATGAGTAAAATATCTCTGAAGTATATTCCCATTCATATTCACAATTTTGAGCACTCCAGGGTGATTATGAACATGAAATTATCCAGCCATGGCTTCCTGTTTCACAGAAATATAAATAGGAGGGAAAACAAAGCCCAAATTCCCTTAATCATCCATCACAATGAGAAAAACCAAAGAATATATTTCTGATGTGCAGCAAAAGATAATTGAGCTTCACAAATTAGTGAAGTGGCTTTAAGAAAAGAGCTAGAGCAGTGAAAATTCCCATTTCCACCATCAGGGCAATAATTAAGAATTTCCAATCAACATAAAATGTTACGAAACTGCCTGGAAGAGGACATGTGTCTATATCGTCCTAATGCATGGTGAGAAGGAGAGTCTGAGTGGCTAACAACTCTCATCTAAATAGTTGAGAAAATAGTTGAGTCTCGGGGTCAGAAAACCTTAAAAAAAATTGTCAAACAGCCCCTACATCACCACATGTTGTTTGGGAGGGTTTCAAGAAAAATTCTCCTAGTTCATCCAAAAACAAACTCCAGCATATTCAGTTGTCAGACACGACTGGAACTTCAAATGGGGCTGGCTTCTATGATCAGATGAAACTAAAAAAATGAGCTTTTCAGCAGCAAACACTCAAGATGGGTTTGGTGAACACAGGGATAAAAAGTACCCCGTGTGTACAATGAAATATACTGTTGTATTTTTGATGTTGTGGGCCTATATTTCTGCTGGAGGTCCTGGACATCTTGTTTAGACACATGGCATCATGGATTCTATTGAATACCAACAGATAAAAAGATCAACAAGTGACTGACTCTGCTAAAAATCTTATAAGGGGCCATGTTTGGATCTTCCAACCGTACAATAATCCAAACTCAAATCTCCATTTCTTAGGCCTTCTGCAGAAATATATGTTCTATCAATTAAAACAGCATTTTTTTTCCAGATGTTGTATTAAACTGATGCATTGATTCAATTTTTACACTGTTATTCACCTACTGTTTTATTTACTGATTTACCTTGAAATATTACATTTAAAAACATCAGTAAACTCAGATTTGTAGTGCAGCACCTATAATCTACTATTGTAGCATTCTCCATTTGTTACTGTATGTTTGCTAAATGAACAAATATATGTTTAAATGATGTTATTACTATGCTCAATATTTGTGCTCTTTAAACCAATTCTTCTATTTATTAGTATTTAAATATATTATATATGATCTTAACTTATATAATTTTATATGCTTCATATTTAACATTTGAAATAACTGATAACATATAGTGTGTATATATATATATATATAGCTAAATTGTTTGCTAAATTGTCATTGTTGCTGTATTGAAACAGTCTCTTTAAGAACATTATAAACATGAACTTACTGATAAGACTTTTTTCAATCAAATTTTTAAATTTTAATATTAAAATTAAATAAAAAAACAGCAAATTATAATCAATTTGGCTTGACTTATGGATGCGTAAAAGGTGTTTTTCCAGTGGTTGTGTATGCTCTGACCATCACCACAGACAAACGGACACAATCTTTGGGGTGTATTCATTTAAATAACAATAATAAACGGTGTAGAATTTAAACTATATTCTCTCTATCGCACACACTGCTAAATGATATAGATCAATAATCGTATTTTACCATAATTTACAGAAAACGCAATATATGTGTGCCTTTTTTTATAGGCATCTAAAAATGTTTAATGAATGCTGCCCTCTACCGGCCACTTAAAGTTTCGCACGTTTCCTTTGTCACTGAAAGAACTTAGAAAAAAGTTTTGCTGAACTGTAAAGAAAGAGAGTCCAGATATACAATTAACGTGCGTTTAAACTGCACGGTCTTGTATATTATGCTCTTTCAGGCTTCCTCCAGCTGTGTCTTCAGGACAAAGGTTTCACCTCTGTAAGTGATTTCACACACTGACGCTGGTGGGAGGATTCAACACAAACTGGGGACTCAGCGGGACTCTAGAAGCGCACTTTACACCGCACAAACCCGGGACACCATTGCCTCTACCATGATTTTAGTTAAATTCGTGTGCGCCATCATAACCAGGTCGTTATTTATTCTGGTCTCTCTCATCGGTGTCTGGAGAGTGAAAACAGTGAAAAATGACAACATGTACTGGTTACTGACTGTCCTTTACCTTCCTCTGGTCTTGGAGATGATTATCACTTTAAAACGAAGGAAAGGGAAAGACTACAAATGGTGAGTGAATTTCAACAGATTAATATACACGATTTACAGTATTGACAGATTCACTGATCTTGCCAACAGCTGTTGATCATTTTCTGCTGGATGACTCACTCTTCTTGGTCCAAATATCGTGTATTCAGTATTTAGCTGAATTTCGGTGTTTATGCGGCTTTTATTTGACTTCTTTAGTGGTAGCTTGTTCTTAGGTTTCAGTTACATTTTTAATTCAATTTTCCTAAAAAGTTGTCTCCCTCCTTCTCTCCCCCTCACCGACATCCTGCTAGACCTATTGTTACTGCTGACACAGTAACACACAGGGCGTGTGTGAAGAACACTAGTGGTCTAGTATAGTCTGAGGGGTCTCCAGCAGTGACCCTAACGTTGGCCCTGAAAGGAACAGACAAACAATAACATGTATTGTTTAGTTCTTCAGTGTGTCTTTTATACAAGTGATCTAACCATCTTCTGTCCTCCTTTAGGTTTTCTCCAGCCATCCTCTTCTTCCTCATCAGCATTATTCCATCCATATGGCTTCTAGAGTTACATCATCAGGAGAACAAAGCCAGGGACCCTCAGGTAATATTCTGTATTCACCCTCATGTCGTTCTAAACCTGTATGACCTTGCACTTTCTGTGAAAAAGAGTTTTTATTTCTCTACAGTGTCTCTTAAGCTCACCGCGGCTGCTTTTATTTGATCAAAAATACAGTAAAAAAACCCCAGAAATATTGTAATACTTTACAATTTAGAATATTAGAATAATTTCTGAAGGATCATGTGACAGTGAAGGCTGGAGTAATGGCTCCTGGAAATTCAGCTTTGCTATCACAGAAATAAATTACATTTAAAATATATTTAAATACAAAAGGGTTATGTTAAATTGTAATAATATTTCACAAAATTACTGTTCTTACTGTATTTTTGATCAAGTAAATGTAGCCTTGGTAAGCATAAGAGACTTAAAAAACTTATTTACTCTGGACTTTTGGCCTGCAGTTTATATTGTATGTCGTTGTGTTTATTGTTTTTATCTGTGTCTTGCAAGGGAAAAAGTCAAATTTGTGAGATAAAAAGGTGTAATTATCTTTTTTATTTTTGTATTGTGTGTTGGAAACAAGAAAGAACAGAAAATGTATACTCAGAATTCTGAGGGGAATAAAACAGCTGATACCTCAGATTTCTGAGGAAAAAACATTAAAAAACCCACACATTTAGAGTCAATGATTTACCATAGTTTATGGAGCAAAGGGCTCTGTAGTCATAGTGGCCCTCTGCCAAAACTGAAGAGATCACCACCATTTAAACTCTAGTTAAACCCTTCAACTTCAACTTTATTAAAAACAAATACTTTTACAAATTAACCTTTTATTGAAACAATGATCAAGTAAATGTAGCCTTGGTAAGCATAAGAGACTTAAAAAAAACGTATTTACTCTGGACTTTTGGCCTGCAGTTTATATTGTATGTCATCGTGTATATTGTTTTTATCTATTTTATTTTATTTTTTTTTTCTGTGTACTGGGGGCTTCACCAATACAAATTCATTGTGTGTGTTTAAGCTTACTTGGCAAAAAAAAAATCTGATTCATTTTAGGATGAGGACAGCCATTTTAATGTCCCGTTAATGTTATTTGTCAGCAAAATGTTGTGATTATGCATATGTTTTTGTGAAGTCAGTATAGCCCTATTATGCTCTTATATAAGCTGATATTCCTTCTCAGTGTCTTTTTCCACTCATTAAATTCTTCTCTGTGCTTTTTTTTTGTATCTGGCAGTGTAGAAAACTGGACTCTTGGGACAATGTCAAGAGCATATTGCCTACAAATGGCACAACGGGTGAGGAAACACTAAAGGTAATCTTGAAAAATATGATTTATTAGTTTATTTTTAAGTTTTTAATTTGTGGTTTAGTGTGTTGCTGAACAAAAGTGACCAATGCTCTGACTGTGATGCATCTGCTATATACATATGCACAAATCACACTTGGTTCCAATTTGTGATGTCATTCATTTCCTGTGCTCCACAACACAGACATTTTCCTCATAATGTAGTACGCAGAATGGGAAATGGAGCTTTTTGTCTTGCCTTTCTTTTCCTCTTCAGATTTAAATTGAAGAAATCGCGATGTATCACTAATATTTTGCTAGTACACCCCAGCTATCCCATCACCCTCTGCTCTAGTTTTGATGGGGGTTCTTTGAAACATTTCCATTGTTATGTTTCATGGAGGATGTCCAAGATGCGTTTTGACACTCATGGGAATTCAAAGGTTCTAGCAAGAAGTCTTTATTATACTGCTTATTTCATTCTGCATCTATTCCTATGATGAGCTATTGTTTTTGGACCTTATTTCCCACTTTCTGTGGATCTAGAAACCAGGAAAACTTGATATTTGCTCATTTTCCTTTGTAAATTTGCCCACTTTGATGCTTTTATCCAAAGTAACTTGCAGTTCACTCATAGCGGGCAGCCAAAAGTGCTGAATCCTTGTGGTAAATAAGATGATTCATGCCCTTGTGAACCTCAAGTCATGTTTCTTGGGAATGAAGAGACTGTTCCTCTTTCTTGTCTGTGGTGTGATGTGTTCAACAATTTATAAAAATCTGTGTGTGTGAACCATTGTGTCTTTCAGCACTTGGAGCGCATGCTCACTTCCGTGTGTCCGAATGATTGGATCCTTGGTCTTCATCAGGTTCTGCTCATTCTTCTCATCCTCGGAAAGTGGCTCCTCCCATTAGGAGGAGGAGTGACGCGCGACGAGCTGTCTCAGCTTTTACTCATCTTTGTTGGCACGGCGGCAGACATTCTGGAGTTCACCAGTGAAACGCTTTCTGATGTCAAGTGGGTACTTCCTGTTCTCAGCCATTAAACAAAAGCTTGACTCAATGCCAGTTCATCAGCTATTGTTGATGTACAATGCTATATTTCTCGATTTGATTGATGATTATTGTTCGGCCCTCAGGTGCCATTTGTGCCTGAAAAGATCAGCAATTTGTAATTGTTTTATTTGAAACGTTGTTACTGCTGAATGCTCAGCAAATCGTACTTACAATAAATTACACATAAAAACCAATGACATTTCTCTTTCAAATTGTATTTTGTGTAATTAAATGTCAATCCTGTTACATTTAAAATGTGGGGTTAATGTTATCAAAACTTCATTTTTGATTAGTAATATGCATTGCTAAGAACTTCATTTGGACAACTTTAATGGCGATTTTCTCAATATTCCGATTTTTTTGCACCCTCAGATTCCAGATTTTCAAATAGTTGTCTCAGCCAAATATTGTCCTATCCTAACAAACCATACATCAATGGAAAGCAATTAACTCTTATGACTGGTTTTGTGGCATTTCCTAGAATAACTGTGGCATTTACAGTTTTTTTCTTTCACTTTGTTTTTTCTTTCCTTTTTTTTTGCATTACACACTAAATACAGTTGAATCAATCTGTTGCTACATTCAGGATCTCTGGTTTTTCCTGTCAGTGATATCAGTAGTAACACAAATGGCCCCTTTCCTGAGAATGGGCCATCAGATTTTCAGAGTGGATTGTTTTTGTCGGCTGGTAAAAACAGACATAAGTATTGGTGTCTGAGAACCTGCTCTCCATTATGCTAGCCATAATGCCTTCTTGATTTTCGAATTCAGAAAGACTCATATATAAATTTGAATGCATTATTTGATGCAGATCTGCATAACACGTTCTTTACTGTGTGTTGTAGAGAGAACAACAATCAACTGGTGTATGTAATCTTGGCAGTGTGGACTTGGAGTATGTTACAGTTTCCTTTTCACCTGGCAGGTTTGTGATCACCTATTTGTGTTTCTTCAACATCCCACCATCACAGATGTTTCTTTGAAAAGCATCAAAATGACCTGTAAAACAGTTCAAGCTCCCTCAAGTGACTGGAGGGGGATCCTGCTGTTCTGTGAAATTTCAGTTTGACGCTCAGATATCGTAAATGTTTCATCCTGCTCCATCAAAAGTATTTTTCTTACCCTTGGAGCTCACATAAACTAGCGGTTTGGGATGCAGCTCAATGTAGTGTAACAGCGCTCCAGTCATTTGTAGATCAACAGCATGTGTTTTTGTTGCGTTATGCTCTATGCATGCTGTCCTTTGAGGAATGAGAGCTTTGGCAGCTGCGTGAATTTAAACATTACCAAACCCCATAGGAAGAGGAGAGGGGTGGATTTTTTGGATCTTTTCAATCATTTGCCGAAAGTTCAACTGACTGTTCACTTCTGCAAATCTACCCTGCTCACTGGTCTGTAAACTATGGAAATTTATTTCTGCCATGAAATAAAAAATAGAAAATGTAATAACAAATTTTTATCTCAACATTCATACTTTTGTAAATTAAAATGACGAATTTACATCTCACAATTCAGACTTTTTTAGATATGTGAGTTATGTAAGTAATAAACTCGTAATTGGAAGTTCATATAGAAACACTTAAAGGGATAGTTCACTTTGAAATTAAAATTTGATATCTATCAGCTTACCCCAAGGGCATCCAAGATGTAGGTGTCTTTTTTTCTTCAGTAGATCAAATTTTGATATTTTTAGGTCAAACCGTTCTAGTCTGTCAGTCATAGTAATGCAGGCATATCACCAACTCTCTATAAGAGGGGAAAGAACATGCACAGAGAAACTCAAATTAAACAATTTCCCACATCGCTACACATTGCTGATGGTTTAAAGACAATTTGTAAACGAGCGGTTTGTGTGGAGAAAACCAACAGTGTTTATCGTGTTTTTACCTCTTGTACCACAACCATGTCCAAGTGATCTGAGTGGAGCGCAGACGGATCCGGTGTGTAGCGGATGTGTAGGTGCGTTAAGGCTCTGATGCAGAGTCGCAAGCGCCGGAAAGCGCCGGAAGTGATCTCTCGCGCGTATACGTCACTCATTGTTTACACAGAACAGAGATTGTAGGTAAGACGCCAAAATCGCCTTCCATTGCGATGTCCTGTACGTCTAAATATGTTCAGATCTTCACAGTGAAAGGGAACACTTCAGAAATCTCTGTTTAAACAATGAGTGACGTATACACGCGAGAGATCACTTCCGCGTCTCGCTTCTGCGCAGACTAAGCCAGAGCGCGCGCACACGTCACACACACTGGATGCGTGCGCGCACTCAGATCACTTGGACATGGTTGTGTACAAGAGGTAAAAAACGATATAAATACTGTTCGTTTTCTCACACGAACCGCTCGTTTCGTGTCTTAGGCTATCAGTGTGTGTAGTTACGATGGAGAATTGTTTAATTTGGATTTCTCTGTGCATGTTCTTTTTCCCTCTTATAGAGACAGTGACCTATACCTGCCATTATATGACTGACAGACTAGAAGGGTTTGACCTAAAAATATCAAAATTGGATCTACTGAAGAAAAAAAGACACCTACATCTTGGATGCCCTTGGGGTAAGCTGATAGACATCAAATTTTAATTTCAAAGTGAACTATCCCTTTAATTCTGAGTTGAGAAACTCGTAATTGCAAGGGAAAAAAGTCAAATTTGTGAGATAAATAGGTGTAATTATCTTTTTTATTTTTGTATTGTGTGGTGGAAACAAGAAAGAACAGAAAATGTATACTCAGAATTCTGAGGGGAAAAAACCAGCTCATAGCTCAGATTTCTGAGGAAATTTTTTTTAAAAACCCACACATTTAGAGTCATTGATTTCCCATAGTTTATGGAGCAAAGGGCTCTGTAGTCATAGTGGCCCTCTGCCAAAACTGAAGAGATCACCACCATTTAAACTCTAGTAAAACCCTTCAACTTCAACTTTATTAAAAACAAACACTTTTACAAATGAACCTTTTATTGAAACAATTAAAACATGATCCAAAACATAACATTTCCTGCAAAAAAACTGAACAGTTAGCCTTGTCTAAACTTGGCCAGTGTAACATGCAGATTGATTTTGTTTGGCTTGGAGTTATAATATTCATATCTCTGTGTTGTTTTTGTTTCTCTCTTTCATGTATGTTACAGTTGTGACGTCCCGGCCGCAGAACTCAGATGAGCCCAAGGGTGGAGGTGGCTGTTGTAACTTGGTCTTGTCAAGACACAGTACCGATATTTGGAACATCGTGGAGTGTTTGTTTATCCAGGACGGGCCCTTTCTCGTGGTACGTCTCATTGTGATGATATACTTTGTTGTGTTCCACCAGATGTTGGTCTTCTTCGCTATTAAGAACTTTCTAGTGGTCGTCCTCAACCTCTACAGGCTCATAGTTATCTGTCAAGACTTTAAACCAACATCATCATCACCACCACCATCTACTTCTCCCCCAGTATGAAGGAAGCAAAGAAAATAAGATTAAAATGAAAATTTAGCTTCTTCAATACAAATACACTCCATTAACTGTGCCAGATGGTTTACTTCAAACTGGGATCTGGGGACCCCCAGGCCGACGCAAGGAAGTGCTAGGCAGTGTTATTTTAGAGTCACTGAGATACTATTAGAACATTTATTAATATCTTAAATTAGTTTCTGTTTTTATATTCACTATCATTTTAGTTAAAATTTTTGTTATTTTATTGTTTTTGTCATTTTTTTATTAGTGATTATCTATCCATCTATCTATCTATCTATCTATCTATAATTAGTTATTAATTTTTAATTCGGTTTTAGTTTTAAGTAAGACATTTTGCCTACGCAACTAGCTGATTTATAAACTAATTTATAAATAAAAAACAAATTAAAATAAATTGATTTAAAATAGATTTAAATAATGCATATAACAGTACAGTACTGTATTTTATAACATCATAAAAACTAAATATTTCCCAAATAATGTTTTTTACACATATTATAATATTATTTATACATTTAAAATATATAGATACATTTTAAATTTTAGGATGTGGGGCCCTAGCACCAGAATGATCATATTTGGGAGTAAAACACCGGGCTTGTACTGCTTAAAAACACATTTATGGGTGACAACAGTTTTAGAAATGTATTTTGAATGTGTCTGAATATGTTATGTACAACCAAACTTGGACCAATAGTAGATGTTATATCACGCCATTCATTAATTGGTTCCTAATTTTAAAATATTACTTTTATTGAGCTTTTTTAGCGATTTACAATGCTTGTATGCCAGACAGTGTTGTGGAGCAAGATCAAAAACAGAGAACTCTAGTTTTTTTGTATTATGAAATGTCGGAGGCAGACGCACATATATCTATTGCGTACATGTGTTAAAAGGGGTCTGCTCATGCATGACTACCCTCACAGTGCATTCAGATTTGACTCTATGATATTAGACTCTTTGAGTCACTCTGACATGCGAACAGGCTAAGATAATTAGTTGAGAGAATCTGTAGTTGATCTACAGCAGTTCCTAGATCAGCCTTTTCAAAGGACCATGCATTTTAACTAGCGATAGTTACAGCTCCTGAATACAGCTGGAACCAGTATGTGTCTAGTAATGTCCACTTGTGAACCTATTGAAATAAATGTTTCTATCTATCTGGATTCTCTATATTTTTGTATAAGTGTGATCTGTTCTGGTTATCTGACCTTTTGGTTTTCATTGCTATTTTAACATTGTGGGAAAAGATGAGACATTCTTTCTCTTCCTCTTGTTTTCTTTCATACTTTACATTCACACAGTATCTCTCAGTTTCCTGCATGTCTTCAAAGTACAAACACTGGGTTGGGTGGTTGTGTCTGTCCCCATCTGTTTCTGAAACATACACATATCCCTAAAGCAGGAAAACACACATTACTCCATTAAACATTTCATAAGAGATGCTTTTCTATTTTTACCCAGTAGAGGAAACAGGAAATAGCCACACATGAATAAAACAGGATACCAACAAGAAAGTTGGATTTAAATGGACGACAGGGGCAGATTGACCTACTACACATGCTTACTGAGACCTGTACTGTGACCTTTGATTTACAGTAGACCAACACTGTTTTGCTGGGTAAATATTAACCAGTGGATGCAGTTTAACTAAACAACCTCCCCAATAAATCTCATTAATACATTGATTAATCTTATTGATTAAATGGGACATTTTGATGAAGGTAATGTAAGCTATTTTACACATTTTTAGTGCTTTGATGATTTTCAGTGTTCTTAAAAGGTTTAAACGGTTGATTGTTTTTGATAAACCATACTTTGATTTTTACATTTCTGCAAGTACCCTGCATTAAAGGAATAGTTCACCAAAACTGAAAAGAACATGATGCTATGAGATCCAGGCAGAAGAGTATTGATTATGATCAATTTTAGAAGAAGGAATAACAAATTTATTAAATAAAAAGCCAGTGATGAAATGCTTCATTTCTCCAAATCTGCTCCGATGAAGAAACAAACTCATTTACATTTTGGATGGCCTGAGGTTGAGTAAATTTTCAATTTTGGGTGAACTATTCCTTTAGCAAGACTAGCAATTTCAAAAAGTGCCTATGGGCTAATGATTTGTAATGCACAAAGGTTTCCTTGTGCTGTAAACCAAAAAGGCAGTTTAT
>JAFVLL020034425.1:0-15638 GCA_021397915.2 Tor tambroides
ATTTGCAACAGCACAAAGCAAAAAAAAAAAAAAAAAAGTTGTTATATGTAGTTTGTTTGCTTCATGCAAAATGTGAGTATAGTATGTTTTCGGGTGAAATGTGACCTAGACATTTCTTAAGATCTTAGTTCTTTTTCCACATTAAAACAACAGGTTTAATGTAAGGTATTAGGTCAGTATTTCTTGAGTATAAATGCTTGTCTTTAAATTGATTTTTTTCAGTGATTTTGATTCATACTGTTTTGAGATTGTTTTGGTTTCAGCAGATGTAGTTTCCATTGCTTTGCACACTCTGTGTGGCAAGTCTAAGTGTTGCCATGGTATTAGTTTATTAGTTAGTTCAATCTCTATTGCTTTTTTACTTCTATTTTTAGGCAAGACTTTTATTATTCTGTCCTCAGGCAGACAGACGAATATATACACGCTGATTTCCCACTGTGCAGTTTTGACATGCTTCTCTTGCTAATGTGCAGAGCTGCTGATCCCTCACTTGACTGCTTCCATGGAAATGCAATGCAGATGTTCCAGATACAAACAGACGTATATGTTTTTATCTTTATTTTTCCGTCTTTTAGCATTCAGGATGGCAAATCTGTTTTGTCTGACAAATAGTCAAACTCATACTTAAAATTAGAAATATGTGTAGGAATAAAGGTGAATTAAGGTAATCTAGGATATTGAGTAATATCGGACACCCAAGATTTGATGTGCACCTTTCTAGTTCCTAGCTGGGTTCTCATGTCATTGAGGTCTCATTTGTTGGTCTGTATTGTGCTGACAATTTAAAATGAGTAAATTGCAATATTTACTATTATTTTCACTCTTTACAATGATAATTTTATGGTAGTATGTGAATATTATTTATTCTCTTGGTAAAGTGCTTTGGTAACACTTTAGTATAGAGACCAATTCTCACTATTAAATAGTCACTTATTAGCACACTTATTATTAATATATTGCCTGTTTAGTACTTATAAAGCAGTAAAAGCACATATTCTGCATGACCATATTCTACATCCCAATACCTAAATTTAACAACCACATTACTAACTATTAATAAGCAGCAAATTAGTTTACTGAGGCAAAAGTAGTAGTTAATGCTTTGTTAATAGCGAGAATTGGACTTTAAAATAAAGTGTGACCAGCGCTTTAGTATGACTTGCTCTGGACCCAAAAATAAGACACAGAAAAAAATGATTAACCACAAAACAGATGACACTGAGTTGGAAATGTTCATGACGTTCAGAAAAAAAATGTTTAAGAATCCTTTTGTGATGCATGTATGCACAGATTAAAGACTAGTTAAATAAACTAATCACAGTGTAAAAGTTTGACTCATCCTCTTGTTATTCCAAACATGTCTGACTTGTCTTTTCTTCTTTTAAAAACAAAAAAAGATATTCTTAAGAAGCTTTAAACTGTTCATGTTCACACAATAAAAGTCAAAAACTGACTTTCATTGTCTGGACAAAAAAACAATATTTGAGAATATCTTCTTTTGTGCATAAAGATGTGTAAATGTTGCCAAGATTTCTTTAAGAGAAGAACTATGGATTTTAATGCAGAACTATTACGGTATTATAGGAAATTTCAAAACCTCACAGAAATCACTAACTTCCTTAAACAGTTTCTAATCATGTATGGTCTCATTATGAATTACGCATGAAGTTCAAGCATTTACGTCACGCTGCCACAAATACATCCTTACAGTGTGTCCTAACTAAGATTCACCTGTTTGGTGTCTCCTTGAACTTGTTCAAATTCATGCCATATGACTCTATCAGTCATTACAGTCATGTGCTGCATATGCTGTGACTCATCTCCATCAGACTTCAGCCC
Source organism: Tor tambroides (assembly GCA_021397915.2). Classification (NCBI taxonomy): domain Eukaryota; kingdom Metazoa; phylum Chordata; class Actinopteri; order Cypriniformes; family Cyprinidae; genus Tor; species Tor tambroides. The sequence goes on from JAFVLL020034425.1 coordinate 1,840, forward strand.
TGACCCTGTAGATGTCACATCAGTGCTTCATCAGGGGAATGTCATTCCAGCTGCTCTTCTGACACGTTTGTCAAAGGAATGAATGAAAAGCTCCACACAGTGATATTTCCACACCACCTACTCTTTCATACAGATGATTTTCCTCTCTTTCTTTCCCTCTCTCTCACTCAGATTATGTGAGTGGATGCAGTACGTCACTGAACGGGCTGGCAGCTATGTGCCATGTGTGTGTGATGTCTCGCCGTCTGACAAACTGTCTGTGCTGTCTGCAGGGGAGGTGAGAGGGATTGCGCTGTGTGTGTGTGTGTGTCACTGGACTCTCCTCTGACCAAAATGTGCTAGACTACCTTTCCTGTATTTCACAACAACCCAGACTAGTTCCTGAAATCAGACACAAACACTTTTCAATATTTCTAGCAGTTTCTCCATCTCTAGTTTTCATTTGCTGTCTGTCTAATGTTATAGTTAAAGAAGGTAAAAGAAGATAGTAATAGAAGTATATACCTAAAGATGTTTATTCTAACCATTAATTCATAATAAAAGAGACTAAAGGAAAATAATCTTTAGCTCTTTTCCTTTGTATGTCTACAGTGACCTGTCAAATCTGTGTGTGTGTGTGTGTGTGTGTGTGTGTGTAAGTGTGTGTGTGTATGTGATGTCAGAGGGGGCTGTGCACAGCTGTCTATAAAAGTGCCAGTCTCTAAGGGAATCTAGTGAGAGCAGAGCTTTACAGTTTTATGCATTTACCAACTCACAAACAGGCTTCAAGAGAAAGGGGCGAGTGTGGATTGCCAACCAGCTCAATTCTTTTTGAACTGACAGACGCAGAGGGGCTGTAAATCAGAAGGCACTTTTTGAACATCAGAAACACTACTTTGTAACTCATCCAAACAGAGCACACACTGAAGCATTTTGGATGAAACTAACAATGTCCCCTTTGAGGAGCACACTAAGGCAAGGACATTTTATCACACTGGTGCTGCTGTCATGGGCTGCTGTGGAGGTGAGTTTTTGTACTCTGATGGTTTGAACTTAGATGTGCATTTAGGTTGACTTTAATAGAATTGTCAAAAAATGTAGCAAATTACCTTTACAATTCAGGGAACATTAAAAAGTTTTACTGCTCTTCTATAAACTATGATATGAGACAATAATTTGAATAAGGTCATATAATATGCACTGGTATAGAATTCAGTGCTATTCTTGTATGGGGTCTAATATAGAGGCAACATGAATTTATAATGACTTTATAGTGGCTAAGTTGGTTACTGGAATAAATCAGCTGCTTCATTGCAAAACTACGGCATTTTACACGCTTTCTTAAATTTTTAAGTGAAAGCAACTTATTATCTCTTCATTTATGGGATGGAAGAAAGAAAAATGTCTCATATAGGCTAGTGTATTTCAACTTCAGTCCTTACTTGTTTCCTTCTGTGCTTTCTCAGGTGCAGGGAGGCTGCCCACTGAAATGCTCTTGTCCTTCCTCGCCCCCTCCGTGTCCTCCTGGTGTCAGTTCGGTTCTGGACTCATGTGGGTGCTGTCGGGTCTGTGCCAGGCAGTTTAACCAAGACTGCAGCCCTGCCGAGCCCTGCGACCACATCAAAGGACTGCGCTGCCACCTAAAGGCCGGTGGAGACCCTGACAGAGGCTTGTGTAGAGGTAAGAGGAATAAAGACATATTAGACAGTGCTGTTATTGTTCACTACCACAGGCGGAGGGTGAACCAACTCCAGGGTAAAAAGCAGCCAAATTCATTAACTAGTCTTTTTAGGCATGAACCAGATATAGGTGTCATGGAAGTTAGGCTAATAAAGCATTTTTAATGGGACTGAATTTGTATTTAACGTGATTATAATTTAATAAAAACATTAGAAATGGATCATTATAACGTTTCATTTCCATGTTTTTCAAACAGCGAATAAATCAGGCTATATAGGCCTACAGAAATTGAGCAAAGAACATTATCACTAACTTTGATCTATCGCGAGTTTAAGCGCTCTCAAAAAAAAAAAGAACTATGGTTATAATCTCTGAAGCTGTGAAATTAATCTCTTACTTACATTACATGTACATCTGCGCTTTGTTATTTATGATGAGAGAATTTATGAGGACCCGATATTCAGTCAGCCAGGGCGCGCGCGCACTCAAAGAAACGGAGTTCAGCGATAACTCATCTGAACGCCTCTGATTGGCCATTGCATTCCTAAGCACGACAGAATCATGTGTGATTGGTTACAATGCGCAACACTGTAAAAACGCTTTAAAAAAGAAAAACGGGACAACATGTGCAGATTTTAATTTAATGCCGCAATCGATACTTTCCATTCATTTTAACTTTGTTTGCAAAAGACATAACAGTTTTAATTTATTTGTGCAGGGGCATTTTTGTTTCAAGTCCCCGTGGCCAGGGAAGGCTTACACACGCTCCGCCTATGTTGACTACCAATAAAACTTACCTATGAAAAATCGTTTTAGCTAACTTAAATAATACAATATGAATATTAGATGAAAACATTTTTAAAAATTCTAAAGTGATTTACTGGTCTGTAAATCTGGTCTGATATGTATTAGGCCTATGGCGCTCATGCTAATCAAGAAATATTACTGTTAATTCTGACGTCTAGCTGAGGCTCAAGGTCGTCCATGTGAGCTGGATGGACGGGTTTATCAGCACGGCGAGGACTTTCAGCCAACTTGTGAGCATCAGTGCGCGTGTGTCGATGGAGTAGTCGGCTGCGTCCCACTGTGCCCTCACCACATCTCTCTACCCGACTGGCGCTGCTCCCGCCGCCGCCTCACCAAACTGCCCGGCCGCTGCTGCCAAGAGTGGGTGTGCGACGATGACAACCGCATTGCTGAAGTGGATCCGTTGCCCGACGCACATACACCAAAGCACACAGACCTAACAAGCAACGAGTTACTTGTAGCAACATCTACTTCTTGGGACAGCAGTGCAGGGGCCCCTTATCAAGGTGAATAACACTGGCATTAAAATGAAATGTATAGAAAAAAACTGTTAAAGAAACAAATGACCTAAACAATATACATTTCTATTGAAAAGTATGCTGTAAATTAATCATGGTTATATATGGTTTTGATATGTTGCACGATATGTTTGATATGGTTTTGATATGTTAGGAATTACAAACTCATTCAGCATTTTTTTTTCTTAGATTGGATTACATCCTCTAAGTCCCACCCCATCCTTCCACCCACCTGCTTACTGCAGGTTACTGATTGGTCCCCGTGCTCAGCCACCTGTGGAATGGGCGTGTCCAGTCGTGTAACCAATAGTAATCCAGAGTGTCGGCTGGTCAGTGAAACTAGGCTCTGTCAGATAAGGGAATGTGGCGTCAACCCTGCACCATCACTGAAGGTAAGTGGTGGCTGCAATCAGATATATTTTTTTTTAGATTTTTTTTTTAAACGTAACATTATAAAACGATAAAGAATTTTTTTTAGTAGTATTAATTTTCTCAATATTTTCAACCTTGTACCATCACTGAAGGTGAGTGTTAAAAAAATGTTTAAACTATATATATATATATATATATATATATATATATATATATATATATATATTTAGCATCATTACTCCAGTCACATGATCCTTCAAAAACGTTTGACTGGTAGTGTATAATTTCATATATTATTGTTATAACTAACTAAAACTACAGTTTGTTTTAGCTCTGCAAAAAAAATATAGATATTAGATGAAAAACTGAATTATATATGTACAAATTATTAATTAAATACTATAATAACATATATACTAAAATAACAGAGACGTAAAAAGTGTATCTTTGTAAATGTGTATATTTGTAAAATCAGATCTTTATCTGGGAATACTGTAAAGAATATAAAATATGAATATAAAATTTAATTAAAAATATACATTTTAAATATAAATTTTAAACAATATAAAATTATAAAACAAAAATGTATATATATAATCATCTGCTTATGTATTTTTATATTTTTTTATAATTTTAATAATACTGATAATTTTCATATTTTGATTTTGATGTTTGGTCAACGGCTTCTGTTCAGTTATTGAAGTAGATTTCTCTCTCTTTCTCCTCCACTCCATTCCTTCACTCAGAAAGGAAAGAAGTGTCAGAGAACCACACGACCACCGAAACCTGAGCAGATCGTATTTGCAGGATGCTTCACTGCTCGCCGTTACCGGCCCCGTTCATGTGGATCCTGCTCAGACGGTCGCTTCTGTGTTCCCTCTGTGACACGTACAATCCGTCTACACTTTCACTGTCCTGAGTCAGATCGAGACGACTTCACCCGCAACGTAATGTGGATACAGCGCTGCAGCTGCAGTCAAAGAAACAGCAGAAAGGGCCTGTCATCACAAACAGAGTTCTTCAACCTGCCAAATGATATACACACATACACACACTGACATTAGCTCAAGAGCACATTTAAAAGCATTTTCTCACTTTTCAACCTACTGTACCAAATTTTCTGTGGAAATGTTTTAGCACATCATTTATTAATACAACAGTAGTCACAATATAACAATAATATTTATATAGCTTAGAAACAGGATTGTCATTGCTGTTTTATCAGGTATGCTAGTGACAGAGGGGATAAATAATGACTGCAAAGCAGTTACAAAAACATACCATAGTATAATCCATACCATAGTATACACACACACACACACACACTAATAATCAAATATTCATACCCTTTTGTTGTATTCATAAAAAAGATTTACTGTATATAGTGTAAATATGTATTACTCCCACTGTACATAAATGATGTTTTGTTTATTTCTATTTTATAATATTTAACAGACTTCAATTCTTGTGAAGTGTCACATTCAAACCTCAGTTTTTTTGAGGTGAATGGCAAATAACAAATATGGAGGAAACACATTCATATGTATAATTACAATAGTTTCATTTTGTAAATAAAATTTGTTACAATTTACGTTTGGCTTTGTGTCTTTTGTGTATGATATTGACAAAACAACAGTGAATAGAATAGAATAGAATAGAATAGACATTGGGGAATTGCAATAATAAAGAGTATGCTATTTTAGCAAGTAATTAATCATGAACAAGATCTGTCTTCTGAGCTACAAAACATTCACTGATAAGACAACATGGCCAGGTCAGTTTTTCTAAAGGACTGGTGTTGCCACTGTTGCATTTCTCAGTTTCTCTCTGCTTTATCTCTGTCTCGTACATTCTCACAGACATCTGAGACTTTCAGCACTGACATGACAGGAGAACAGGAAATGTCTGAATGTGTTGAGAATGTGCAGGATGGCAGGTGTAAACATGTGATGATGAATCCCAGATACTCTCACAGAACATTTGAGCCACACACACTGTGAATATTTGTCACTCTTTGATTAGTCAGCATATGTTTTGTCTGCATGTCGGGTAACACAACCACCGCTTATGACAGAGTCATAAGAGTCATACACAGTCACAGTCTTCCATAGGTATGTTCTACGTAGTTATCCAGTCTTAAGTGCTTCTTTTAAAACGTTTCTGTATTTAAAGGTTCTGTACATGACTTTTTTATTTGAATACGCATAAAAACGTTAATTAAAACAGGGAAGTTATAAATTGATTTTGAGAAGCAATTTGTTCATCTACTCAATAGTTCCAGATTAGGGTAGAGTGGGGGGAAATGCCCCCCTTAAGGACTGTGTCATTTTTTTTCTGTGAAACAAAAGTTAAATGTGTTCTGAAAAGTTATCAAAGTTTTAGTGTCAGTATGAAAAATGTCCAGAGTTTTCATGTTATTAGATTTTTAACAAAAATTGAATTTGTACCAAGGGGGCGTTTTACCGCACATATGGGGCAAAATTCCCCCCCAGTCTGACAAGGCAATTTGCTTCAAACATTTAAAGCAAAATCAGAGTACAGGCAGTTTTAGCTTAAAATGAAAAAGAATATAATCAATAATTATGAATTACAAAATTATAATAGTCTATTGAAACATTTTGTTAGCTGATGCTAACTGGCTAGCTAACTACCTGATGCTAACTTGAGGTAATTTTTAAATGTAAAATCCAAATATTTTTATTCAACCAACTAGTTAGAATACATGGAAAAACAAAGGATTTGATGTTCAGAACAGAGTAACTGCAGTAATTACCCATTGCCCCCTGGGGGCGTTTTACCCCACTGACTATGCTTGAGAAAAAAAAAATTGTCATTCTGAAAATATAATTATATTTTTATTTAATAACACGTACTCCCTATCTACAGGGCCTACTGTTCTCATATCATATATAACTGTGATGTTCTACAAAACAAGCTTTAAAACGCTTTTTTTTTCTTACTGCTGAAAATTAGATCATTCACTGTAAAATCCGTTTTCTCCCTAGTACATCACCAGCGTAAGCGTCATGGTGAAAACTTTTACATCACTCTTGTCAACGTAGTCCATAGTTACAATAAAAATTTATCTTGATATTATCTTGTGGTTATTTTGGGGAAAACAGTTGGGGGGCGTTTTCCCCCACTCTACCCTAAATGTGAATATTAGCGCCCTCTATTGGCTACAATAACACCTCATAAGTAGAAACGGTAAAGAATTTAACCCCTCATGATCATATTCTATCATTGCATTGCACACAACATGGATGGATTAAGCTCAATTTAGCTCTATTTTATTGTATACATTTGTGATAAATGATGAAAATTCAATCTGAACGCAATATTATGTTTTTATAACACTATTCTTCACCATTCCATTGGAATTGATGAATAATAAAGGTACTTATGCATGGGCATATGATAACTAAGCAAGGGAAAAAAGTTTATTTTTGACTAACGATACCAATGACAGATATGGATTATTTCTAACTACTGACCATTACCTAGCAATTCAACCTTCTTGTCTTATTTCGACATCAAACCCCTTTTTATAGCCAACATATCAAAATCCCTTTTGAGATGTTGAAAACACCTTATTTTTTCATGTAGCAAGTTCATGAGAGAGAGAGAGAGAGAGAGAGAGAGAGAGAGAGAGAGAGGGGTTATCTATTAATAACAATAATAAAAAAGATTCTTAGTAAGAAGCATCAAAACAATTTCCACAATGAAAACTGGTCTAATACCCCAGTGTCCACTGATTTTCAAGTATTCAGAGTTTTTTTCCCCCTTTCAGCCTCTTTATCTCTTTCCCTCCCTGGCTTAGATATTTTCTCACCCTGTTCATCTCTTATGGTCTTTTCTCCCTCTATTTCCTTTCTCTATCTCATGCAAAGGCTTGAGTTTCTATGAAACAATGGGGCCACCAGGGAGACTGGTACCAGGGGGTTGGGGGAAAGGAGGGGTGGATACATTTACCTTTGTAAGAGTGGCAGGGGACTCCACAGTGTCTCATCAAAGACCAGCCTGCTCAGGTGATCCCTAAGGCAGAGTGTGAGTCTAAAAGCTGCTTGCTTTGAAGTCTTTGTATGCAGAGCCTGGATTTGAATAGAATTACACTATTCCCCCTTTTTTAAACAAATAACATTGCCTTACATCAGAATAGAACTGGTAGATCCTTCTATGACCCATCTTTGACCCCTTCAATATTCACTTAAATTGTGTTCTCATGATACTAACAGGATGATGATACCGGTTTTGCACATTTTGTTGAGAAATTTGAAGCAAAATGCACAATGAGCAAATTCAAAAGTAGACAGAATAATTTCATAGTATATTCTAATTCTAAAGTAGAGATTTAAGAAATTGTCCAAACTTAGAAAATAATTTATTTATGCTTCTAGTTCTAGCCTTAAGTGCAAACAAAATAGCTCATAGAATCCTCCAATAGATGTCGCTAGTCCCTTAATTCCTGAGCAGGAATAACAACACCATTGCCATCCACAGTGCCTGTATATACCGAGACCTAGAATATGTACATCTCCTTTGTGGACATCTTGAAAAAGTTCTGTCTGCTCTGTTTTATTTGTGATAAATTTGAATGTTTGTGAACCTTATACTAGGACTTTGATGCATACTATATAAACTTTCTTGTCTGAATAAGTAGCTCACTGGAGTTTTGATTCCTTGTAAGTTTCAGACAGGGAGTTATTGTTTTATACAATTATAATTTGTATGTATTAATCTTTTAAATCTGATAAATATGATACTGTCCTTCCTACATGAAAATAAAAATGTAGTACATCAAGTATTAGCCTATATTATGCCTTTGCATAATATAGGCCAGGTTTAAAAAGAAGCACTAATTTTCATGCAACTTAAACCATGAACATAGTACTTAGTTGGAACAAAGACAAAGAACAAAGCCATTTATAAGACTGTGTTACAGTTGTCAAATTATGCTATTACCATTAACAGTTAAGCACTGATTTGGCCTCGCAGGTGTGTTTAGTAGCTGACATCATAAGCCACATTTCTTAGTGGTGGCACTGCCTGTAAGTGAGAGGCCAAGCCTAGTTCATTTAAGCCTGTAATGGTAAATCAAGGCAAATTGGACAGTATTGCATTGGTTAAATAAAGATTTACGGCGCCAGAGGTAATTGGCTTTCCATCTTGGCCAGATGTTAGCAGCTTCGATCGTGCCGAGAGACGCAGCAAATATAAGGTGAGAGCACGTGGTAGTGTTCAGTTTAACAGCTGCCTGTTTTCCTCTCGCGTGAGCACATCTGTTATTTTGACTGTCTGTTTTTGCATCTATTGTTGGTTTATTTATAGATTGATGCTATATAAAACTGTCTATTTGTGTAAGAGCGTAGGTGAATAATTAATATACCTAAACGTGGCCACGCCAGTCGTCAGCAGGCTTAAATGCTGTGGATAAAGACGGCTTTTAAGTCCTTTCGGCATAACTCAGCCATGGTGATTATGAGCAATTTAAATTAGTTTCAAATAGTTTAAAGTTGCCCAAACAGCCATCCATCATCCTGTCAAATGCCACGCCCCCTCGCCGTTCATTGGCTGTGGGGGTTGCACCTATTGCACGTCATCTGAGGAGTGACTTTAAAATTTTCCCCCTGTTCGTTCATGTGTAATTTCAGCGTAAACTGTTGCCAGAAACAAGATTTTGCCGCTCTTAGGAGGTTTTAGACACTAAGAAAGCGAGTTATAATAAATTCTAGCTTTAAGAAAGCGCCACAAAGATCATGTTCAAAGCTCAACACTAACATGAATTTGACGGTTGCAGCGGAGCGCTTCTAACGAGGGGGACGATTTTGAAGTTTGTTGGAACACGAGACACTCGGATTATCAAAAGCGCATTTTCTTCAACGATTTTTGGGTGGACGAAAACAAAATACATATAAAAAGAGCCATTCTCTCACTGTTTAATACCGCGCAATAACTTTGAGAGTGATATCCCACCACCTTTTGACTTCTTTCCAGACTCCGTACAAATAACGGTGAGTAAAAACATATAGTAAAGATTAGCAAAGATTGTGAATTAGTAAAGATAAGTTTCAATATGGTTGGAGTGTCCCGATGTTTCCATGACTTTCTGTTTTAACAGTTCACACTTAATCCTGTGCGTGTTCAAACACGCACCTCACACAACGTCTACTCCTACAAGATGCCATTTTGTTGTATTTCATCACGCCTTTGTAGTTATTTGTCATTTAGGAGATTTTATCTAATGTAATTTACTCCACATTCACCAGAGCTACGTTTCCCAAAAACATGGTGAGCGTAAGTAGATCGTTGGTGACAAACATTGGGGTTGCAAGTGCCACACTTGAGCTGTGGACCAAAAATTAAAGTTTTATTTAGAGTTGTATGAGTATTATTTCTGTTATTTTCCAACCTTGTTTAACTGTACATTAACAAAACTTTACATAGCTGCGTCTTGGCTGCAACCTCCCCGTACAGTAACTCGCAGGCTGTATCTTAAATCATAGTGAGCTGCCAACCTAGACAGCTGGGCTCAGTTGGGGTCTAGGTAAAATGCAGTCTAGGTAGGCAGCACACTATTCTTTGAGACGCAGCCTTGATGTATGCTGTCACTGGAGCGGAGAATTGTGCACAATGGGGAGTTGTGAGCGGAGTGTTAATTAAAAAGAGACCCGTTTTAATGAAACGGCGAAGCGTGTAGTTATATGGCCCCAGAGCGCATTATTAAAAGAGAAGGATATACTGCTAATCTGCGGTGGTGCCAACCAGGGTTTGGTCATTTGCTCACTGGACTCGCTACTATTTTTAGAGGCTGCGAACCGCGGTGTTATGCTCATTTATTTTAATTATCAGCGACTCACACTGGGCTTTTGCGCAGTTATATGTTGCCTTAAGCGACGTGTTATGGCACTAAAAATTCACAGTTACAGTATAAGTCAGTTTATATTGAAATAGCGAAATTAGACGGTCGTTCTCTCGTGTTACCGAGTTTCTATGGTGACCGTGCGGTTAGTTCTCAACAGACGTTCCGCCCAACAAAAGGAAAAGTTGAGGCGCAACCATAAAACATAACAGTGTGTTCTTAAGTCTCCTACACCATTAGGCTAGTAATTGATGATATGTGATTTGTCTCGTGGCATAGACCCATCATTTGCTCCGTCAAGCCGACACCAATCCATCAGTCTGCTCTCGGACAGCGACGGTATTGTGTTTCTCTTCATTAGCTTCTGTTTTTGCCTCTTATTTCATCAATCAGCCCGTTAGTCAAGTGGAACTGAACGAGCCTCCCACTCTCTGACCTTTCTGATGACAGCGTTTAAATAACGAGAGAAAGAAAGAGTTTGGTCTATGTCCAGAGTAGCTCCTCACTTCAAAACTAGTAGTACTTGGTTGACCAGTTCAGTTTTATACGTTTGGGAAAACAGAATGAATACGCGACTTGAACACCAGATATTTGTGTTTTAATGCCTATGTTTAAACAATTGTTATATTAATCACACATAGGATATAACTCACTAAAAAACTCTTTAATTAGAGTTTAAATTGAGTTAAAGTGAGTCTGTAGTGCTTTTATGACATTCTTCACCCGTTGCCAAAAATGTTGGCATATATCAAATTCTTTGATAAATCTGCCCATTGATGTAGGCAACAGTTGTGCTCATATATTACCTATTTGCCCAGATTTGCCTGTTTTAAGTTAGCAGTGACCTTTAAACAAACTTTGCTCTCTTTTTAAGCAGTATGTACTGTATGGCATATTTTGGCTTGCCTTTTAAGTCAGGAATTGGTCGTAACACAATGCAGAATGCCAGCGATGTAGGCCTATAGCATCACAAACTCCTGCTACTCTGTGATAACACACTACATTAAGCCTCATAGCTTAAAAAAGGTTGTCGCCAAGCGTTTCCAGTGAAGGATTAACTTACCTAAGTTATTAGAGGGATAATGTAATTGTTCTGTATTGAAACAGCAAAGCCTCAAAGCGTGTGATATTCCCCCAGGGTCCTATTCGGCAGCATTGTCTCTCTCGCTCTCAGGTCTGCAGGAAAGGGATGATTAAAAAAATGGGGGATTTGCATTTTCATGAAATTAGCTGTTGCAAAGTTATTTGGCAACCTGCTTTGGAATGGCACTTCTGCAGGTGTGTGGGAATGACACTGTATGGTGCTTGTTACCGGTGTCAGTTATGGAGAAAAGGTCCTGAGGCAAAATCTGTTTGTGTAGGAGCGCTGAATAAATTTACTTTTGGTTCAGGTTTATAATCTTGTACAGCTGGTCCCAATGCATTTAATAAGATATCAGGCTCATAGTTCGTGTATGACTTACAAATATGCCCAACTCTGACATGACAATGAAACGATTAGAGCCAAGGGTGTTGGAAATTGGTTTAAACTGTTGCCTGGCAAATTCTCCAATAAGAATTCAGGCATGTAGGTTCATGTCAGTTTCGGGATACTCATGTTTGTGGAGGAAATGCTTACGCAGCTCTCTGAGCGTTGTATTAGACCTGCTTGGTCAGTTTTATCAGGTAAGGTGAGGGAATGTAAGCCACGTATGCACACAAGATCTCTCTTTCCTGGTTATTTTTCTGCAGATTGCTAAAGCTTGCCTTTAGGATTTCCACCTTTGTGTAAAGTTTTTCACCAAAATCATGTTTCTTCCCCTGTATCATTCAAAATTCAAAGGGATAGTTCCCCCCCCCCCAATTAATATTCTGTCATTTACTCACTGACATGTTGTTCTGAAACTGTATGGCTTAAGGCTGGAATACACTACATGACTTTTAAAATCTGAAATAATTTTAAAACACTAGGCATCATAAACTTATCAACTTTATAAATGGTTACTGAGGAAAAACTAGGGATAATACACTAAATGACTAAAATACTTCCAGACTTTCAAGTTTTTCCAAACAAAACAAACTTATACAGAACACTCACCTCATTGCTAGGAGACACATGACAAATGAAAACAAAAATCGGCTCAAAATTTCAAACATCTTTGATATTCTCAGAATGGATAGAATCATAGTCTGAAACAAAAAGATTCTGTGCCCATCATACACTATGTGATTTTCTGTGAAATCTATCAATTCTGTCCAAAATCTGCAGACTGGCTTCAACTTTCTGCAGCCAGCATCAACTCGTCCAGACTGTAAATCTGGGCAAAAATCTGGGCAAAAGTTGTGTAGTGTAATCCAGTCTTTACTTTCTTCAGTGTAACACAAAATAAGGTATTTTAAAAGTACAGACAAAAAAATATCTATTCAAAATATTTTTGTCTCGTAGACAACATGAGGGTGAGTAAATGATGACAGAATTTTAATTTTTGGGGTGACTGTGACCCTACCGTACCTGATGTTCATGCTTCCGTTTGTGGGAAAACACGTGGTGGCTGAGGAAAGCATTCCCAATCCTTTAGAGTGAAGCACAAAGAGCTTTCCTGTTGCTTTCCTCTCCTCTTTTGACCCCTAGTTGACCCTACCAATCAACAGGGCTCAGTTGTGACCTCTAACCTTGCCTCCATCTCCAGTCTGCTGCCGACTGACCTCTCCTTCAGAACAACAGAGGGAGGAAATAACAAGTGATATAGCCTCTGCCAGATGTCCAAAACCTCTTCCTCACATTGCTGCTGCCTTCCAAAAAGAGCAAACTGCACCGTCTGGTCCTCACTGGATTTTGCTGAGGTTCTCTAAATGCAGCAGTGAAGCTCGCTTTGTGTCTGTTCAGAAAACAATGCAGAGATACAAAGTTATTTTTAGAAATAAAATGTGCAAGCATTCCTAATGTGTTCGAGCCATATGTATTGTGCCTCGAGCCTGAATGTCTTTTGCTTAGTTGGACGGTCTAACCTTCTCAAACCACAGTCTTTGTGCTTATTTTAGATAAAGTTAGAAAAAGTAATATGTTTGCCTGAAGCTAGATGTATTAAAACTGTACTAGTATGTGTGTGAGTGTGTGTGGTGAGGATTGTTGGTGGTTAGTCTGAATTCATCCTTCTGGAACAGCATGAGAGCGGGAATAGTTTGCTTGCTCGCAGGGAAACGGCTGGTGAACAGTAACTCATCAAGGGAATACACTCGACATAAGTGAAAACATACTCGAACTAAAATCATCAGACAGGGAATGTCAAATCAGCTGCACTTTCATTTGCAAAACATCATTAACAGTGTTTGGTGTTGTGATTGAGTTCTCGTGTTGGTTGAAGGCTGTTTACCAGAAGGCATACCGACTACAAACTAGGACATATTAAAAAAAAGGAAAAGTGAAAATCATGATTTAGATTAGCATTCTTATTTAGAGACGCCACATAGATATGACCCTTGTTCTCGGATCAGCATTCACGCTCTGAGATTGCGTACTCTGAAAGGGAACAGACTTTAGTTTGTCCTTATGGTTCCAGTTACTGCCATTTGAGAGCTGCACTGCCTCCAGCTGGGCTTGATCT
>JAFVLL020034426.1:0-20213 GCA_021397915.2 Tor tambroides
TAATGCATCTAATTTGTGCATTAATGGCTGTTATGTTAAATAAAGTTCACTAACTACAGCAAATCAAGTACTTGTGCATGCCGTTGTTGTTGTCTGGTCTCCCCTCAGACGCGATGCAATGGCGATCCTGCGCGCAATTCTCATAACACCCACAAGATGGCGGCATTTATCGGTGAATCCGATATTACAAAACCGATATCCGATTATGGTAAAACGCTTAAATATCGGGAAAAATATCGGTAAATCGATATATCGGTCGATCTCTAGTCAGATCGCGCTGTTCTTCTGAGGTAAATTCCAGCTTATTCCTCTTTCAAAAACGATTAAAATTAGATGAATCTTGATCATTTTTGAATCTATTTTTTTGTATCTAGGTGAGGGCATTTGCGTGCAGGTGCATATAATGAGCTCAGATATGGGAAAGACTGTACCTCAGTTTCATATGGATTCCATAATCAGATAATATTCGTTTTCGATTTGAATTCGTTCATTTAAAAGTATACACTTCAAGCTTTCTATAGACATATTTCTCATGTCTCTGTGTCAAATATTCGCTGAGTTTGTAATCCGTAGAATGTTGCTCAAGGAGACCTAGACGGCAGAAAGCGCACCCTGTTTGTTTTGTTTATTTTAGAAAAGCACAATGCTTTGATGTTATTGTTAGTGTACACAAATAAAAGTAGGCTCTTTTTGGATTCGATTGATTTTAGTCTTATCTGTATCTGAGTATTTAAGGTTTCTCTGTGAATCAGGAAAAAGTGAAAGTGAACGCGCCGGCGCTCAGAGGGTTAAAGACTCTGCATTCAATTTTATCTTTAAACTGTAAATTTAGATTTCAAATTCAATATTGATTTTAGAGCTGTTGAAATTATTTATAGTATGTAACGCAAGTACTTTATAAGTAACTGTAATTAAATTACTTAAAAATGAACAGTAATCCCTTACTTTTTCAGTGGATAAGTAATTTAATTACAGTTACTTAGTAACGTGTTACACCCAACACTGCTCATGTCTCACAGGACTCGTACTCGAGGCTCTGCACCACTAGTGCGATGCTGTACCAGGTGAGCTACCGAGCAAGTTTACATTGTCAGGAAAGCCATACATATGGAGCTGTTTAAGTGATGCAGATGTCAAACAAGGTCAAAACAAGGAACTGCATTAAAATAAGTCTTTATTAATCAGTAGTTTACCTCATAATCGAAATTTGTGTGTACTTCCACTATAGTGTTCATTTCAGCTGGAGTGAATTGTTTGTTTAGGTATGTTTTTATGGGTTTCCAGAAATGAACTTTGAGGCATGTTTTTCCATTGAGCCTAGATTATTTACTTTTTATTTTATTTATTTATTTTTTACTTTTTTAGTGCAGACTGCAGTCTCCCAACCCTGGTCTAATGCAACGATTTTCATGCATTTAAATGTGGCTTAAGCATCCAACTACATTTTAGGGCCACTGTATGCTTAAATTGTGCATGGATGTCATTGAGCGTCGCCGTGGAAATGGACACAATAACCCCCCAGATGTCTCTGTTTACGGAATCGAGGTCAGAGGCTAGCGCAGTTATCCTAGGAGAGACAAGACTTTACCACCGCTAGCTCAGCTCCGGCTAACATATGTCCTGGAAAGTGGTGTTAGCATTGCTCATGCCAGTACCTAGATTACGCCACAAGACCATAATCCTTCTCTCGCTGGCATCCTCTAGCAAAGCCACATCAGTAAATCCTACAAATACTCATTATTTTTCCTGGTGGAGATCCTCAGCTGGCCCTTCACCCAGGCAGTGTTGCGAAGCAGCACGCGCTTGGGTGGGAAGCGCTCTTGAATGTCCCTTCCTGTGATCAGACACGGCGATTACTACCCAGTGGCTATAACAGATTAAAGAGCCATCAGAGGCCTGTAATTACAACCCTGCTTCTTTGGCCTTGACTTCCATCTGTTCTTTTGTATGAAAAAATTGACACAAAGGACACACACTTTGAACTCTTTAAAGGGCTAGTCACCCAAAAATGTAAATTCTGTCGACATATACACATTTGGAATGTTTGATGAGTATGAGTTCCTTTCACTTTAGAGATGGCACGAGAAGGACGGAGCACAGATGAATGCAACAGATGGCTCCAGCTTGAGACAAGTTCTTTAAGATGAGTTTTTAAAAAACAAGGCTGAGTGCTGAACACCCGTTAAGACAATATAAATAGTGTTTACCCTTATTATGATTATTATGGTAATTTGCAGGCAGTGCAAAAAGATGGCCATTGGGGTGATTTGCATTGAATTGATTAGTGAGTCTTTGACTAGAACCACCGTACGATTAGATACTGGCAAAGCCTGTCATTTTGTTCTTAAGAAAAGTCATAAGAGGTTCTCAAATATTTTCTTTAAAAACATCTCAAGAGTTTTTTCAAGAATTGCACTTATGAACTTCTTTCAAATTTATCTTTATCTAAATTTTTTCTTAAGAATTCCAAGAATCCAGTCCCTGTTCTTATTAATTTGCATTGTGCAAAAGAGTAACTTGGACCTTTATTCTAACTTTTTCTTTTTTTGCTTCATGAGAATAAAAATAATACAGGCTGGGAACAGTATGAGTAAATGATGACAGCATATTCATTTTTGGACAAACTAAGCCTGTAAAGGTTAGTTTGCACTGCCTTAGAGAATACCAAGTTTGTTGAGTCCGTGTGTTTAAACCCTGTTGGTGTTTGTTGGGTTGGTCTGAAAGTGACTGTATGTTTCCCGTCAGAATGTTTGCGGGGCGTTTGTTTGGGCAGAGTGAACTGGCCAGTGTTATAAATGCAAAATACATATTTTCAAAACCGACTAGTTGGTGGGTTGACTGAATGACTAATTCACTAATTGGTCTTAAAGGGATATTCCAAATTAGTCTTTTATCATTAACTCACCCTCATGTCATCGCAGATGTATATGGCTTACTTTCTTCAGTTGAATGCAAAGGTTTTTAGAAAAATATCCATCTCTGAGAGTCCCTATGGTGCAAATGAATAGGCGTCAGAATGTTAGGACTCCAAAAAGTACATACAGTCATAATGAGAGTAATTCATATGACCCCAGTGGATGAATCTGTGTCTTTGTAAATTAAAGGATAAGTGTGAGTTAGAAACAAGAATATTAATATTTTAAACTCTAAACCATCAGTTCATTCACTGGGGTTTTATGGATTGCTGATTACTAATCAGTGTTGTTACTGTTAACTCAAATCATGACTATTAAAAGTTATTTCGTTAACCGAAGTGAAGCTGAAATAAACAAACATAAAATATAAATACGAGATGAAAAACGTAACTGTATTAGGGCTGCAGCTAACGATTATTTTTATTGTCGACTAATCTATCGATTATTTTTCAATTAATCTATTTATTATTTTCTTATCAGTTGATGAATTCTTTAGTTAAACTATCAATAAATAACAGTAACTTCTGCTATTAATCTTTTATTTTATTCAAACGTTTTCTCATAATTAATAGTCTACAAAAAATAAATAATAACAACAACAACAGAAAGAAAGAAAATAATAACAATAAATAAAGATAATAACAAGAAAAGAGAGAAAAAGAAATAAATAATATAAAAGGAAAGAAAGAAAATAACAATAAATAAAAAATAAGAAAAGAGAGAAAAAGAAAAATAATAACAATAAATAATTAATAAAAAAGAAAAAGAAAGAAAGAGAAAAAGAAAGAAAGAAAAAGAAAGAAAGAAAAAAGAATTACAGGGCAGTGATACAATCAATAGAAATGCACATTATGGCTGCATTCACAGTTGCTGTTTGGGACTGACAGCAGTTGCTTACAGGTGAGAGACTTGAAATGTTTTATTTATTCAGCAGATTAAAACATCTGCTTGAATTCATATCTGTATATGAATGAACAGCTGAAGTCACAACCGCATTCAGGACACTAGAGCGACAGAATCAAAAATGGCGTCATAACACCGGGAAGTTTTATCACAGTTGACAGCCCGTTTTTAAATAAATGAGCCCAGTCGAGGCTTGTCCTATCCATCACACAGTTAAACATCCATCACACAGTTAAACAACTAACAATGACTTTAAATGCTTTGTTAGCGAGTGCAGAGAGCGCGTCTCAGAGCTCGCGCGATCGCGCCCACGGCACTGACGGCAGCTCCGGAGGATCTTAAGATGAACGCGAATCATTTCTCCGCCTCTGTGGGTGAATTAAACCCGTCATGATTATATAGGCAACTCGATGTCCCGTGCTGTTCCGTTCATTCAGCGCAGCTTTAAATGCGGTTGTGAATCCTGACAATGTGAAGGCGTCAGTTCGGCTATATATATATGCGGTTCTGACGGTCGTATAATAATAGAATACTCTATGAACGCTCTATGAAGTGAAGTGATGTTACCACACTAGCCTTTAACTTCTGCTCTAGAGTCTTGTTCGTGTTAAACATTGCAGAAAAACAGTCTTAAGTAGGGACAACTGCAGGCTCGCGCAATGGGCGTGGCTAAAGGTGCGACGCATCGACGCACTCCATGATAATCGACGTATTTTTATAATCGACGTAATCGATGACGTCGACGAATCACTGCAGCCCTAAACTGTATAAAACGAAAATTAGAAAAACTAAAACTGAAATAAAAATTAATTCAAGCTAAATAGAAATATCCAGAAACTAATAAAAAAGCTAATAGAAATGGAAAAAACACATCATAAAATTACTAAAGCTTAAACTAAAATGCAAAATATTAATGAATACTATAATAGTATACTACAACCTGATAATGATGGTTGTATGTGTGTTGTAATGGACTCCGAGATGTATTATTTTTCTAATTTTAAAAAAAAAAAAAAAAAAGAGAGAGAATTTTCTCTTTTGGGTGTACTATCCCTTTAAGGAAACCCTGAGTAATCAGACTGGTGTCAGCGTTTATTAGAAGATGGTTACGAAAGGCGTATTTTTGTATTCAAAAACAGACAAATGTTATGTTTGGAAAGCAGTGATCTCAAAATATGTTCTTAAAAGTTTAAGACAAGAGTTTTACAACTGCAAACTGTCTGCAATCAAATGCACGTGCTAAATAAAGCAGTTAGCGAAACGAGATATAGTAGCACTTTAAAGATTCAAATTAGTATCATTAGTTTTGCATTCAGTATCATAAACTAACAGTGAGCAAAATTGGCATTGTTATTGTTTACTTATATGCTATTGTTGATTGTTAATTCATGTTTGTTCACCATACATTAACTAATGTTCATTTATACAGCTTGTTGAAGGACTGTAGAATGACTAGTGGATTAGTTTAATATAATGCTGAAGGTCTTTACAAATGCTACAATGCCACTACAGCCACAAACACAAACTTTTGGATGTGTCATATCCCTTTACCTCTTCCTGTCAAGAGAGCAAAGCAGAGGGGGCATCTTCATAAGGGTTATGCAGTGTTAATAAGGGACATTCCTAGCGTTTTTTCACCTGATATTCCGAGTACATTTCCCTCAGGATATGTATTAGAGCGGAGTGAGCTTGGCTGTCAGCGCTACAGGAAATCCAAACAAATCCCCACATTCTGCTCTCGAAGAGGAGAGTGTTTTGACTTGTTCTTCAGCATGGAAATGAATTCAGAGCAAGCAGAACTTTTTTACAGGGTTCACATCACAAACTGTTCTTCAAGGCCTGAAAGAAATTAAATCTGAGTGCGGAAACACTTAGCAGCCCCATCCAAGAAAATACTGCCTCAGACCTGCATGTCCAACAAAAGTGTCCAAGAGAACTACTGTTCCTTCCTGTGGTCTCCTGCATCCCTTCAAGTCTGCAGGGTGGAGCGTCCCTCCTGATACTCTGACTCTTCTCTAGGGAGGAAACGTAGGCTTTTCCTTCCTGTGCACTTAGAACCAGGAACAGCCTACCTACCCTATGCTTCATTTTATGGAAATTGTGGAGATGAATGATTAAAAATTTTAGTTTTGAGTTAAGCTTAAAGGGATAGTTCACCCAAAAATATAAATTCTGTCATCATTTACTCACCCTCAAGTTGTTCCAAACCTGTATGAGTTGCTTTCTTCTGCTGAACACAAAAAAGATATTTTGAAAAATGTGGGTAACCAAACAGTTTCTGGTCCCCATTGACTTCCATAGTATTTTTCCCACATTATTGTACTTTTTGGTTACCCACATTCTTCAAAATATCATATTAAATGATCTCTTATTTGTTCCACATAAGATAGAAAGTCATACAGATTTAGAACAACTTGAAGTAAATGATGACACAATTTTCATTTTTGGGTGAACTATCACTTTAAGAAAAAGAACTGCAGTTGTCACTTATAATGGTAATGTTAGTCTAGCTTTGTGATTGGTCAAATGAACCCCTTATCTTGTCAATAGACGTCATACTGACTTACAGGATGTTGCCTTGGAATTTCAGCAATTTGGTTGGGTGGGAAGTTGCCATTTAATGCCATTCTCCAAATTTTCTAAAAGGTAAATTTTAACGCTGGTAATTGTGGAGTTATCCATTGTTCAGAAAGAGTGTTGCGTTTCTCCCCTCCACCTTTCGCCTTTTCTTATCTATGGGTGTTTGTGTCTGTGACCGTAGAAGAGATAAAAAGAGATTGATACTCTTGTCTTCTGGGAACTTGTCTTTAGTGGGAAGTTTTAGGAGATTTCTGAAGACACCAATCAAACATTGTTTCCATGTGAAATGTCCTTCAGATAAAGCTGTTTTTCTAAAGATCTGCCTGCCTTGATGTGTGAGAATGGTGCTTTATGGGTCCAACAAAAAGGGCAGAAGGTTATTTATGTTTTTGTAAGAGCAAACATGGAAAGAAATTTAACAGCTGGACCAGAACTATTGACTTGTATTACTGACAAGGCCATTTCTGTTACACCAACACACATTTGCTTTATCAGCTCTCACAGTCTGGTTTCTTGAAGAGTCGAGTCCACAGGTGATAAAGAAAAGAGAAATTATTTTAGTCTAGTTTAAAGTTCTCCGAAATATGTTATGTTGGTTTCATAAGATTTCATATGGTTTCAAAAAATGTTTACCATTTTTAAGAAAATGTTAAATAGATTATCTAATCAGCATATACAGTACATTACTGCTCGAAAGTTTGGGGTCAGTCAGATATTTTATTTTATTTTATTTTTGGAAATAATTAATACTTTTACTTTTTACTAATACTTTATTTAGCAATGATGCATTAAATTGACCAGTTGACAGTAAAGATGTTTATAATGTTAAAAAAAAGATTTCTATTTCAAATAAATGCTGTTCTTTTAAACTTTTTATTTATCAAAGAAGCTACACGGCTGTTTTCAATACTGATGATAAGAAATGTTTCTTGAGCAGCAAATCAGCCTATTAGAATGATTTCTGAAGGATCATGTGACACTGAAGACTGGCTGCTAATATTTCAACTTTGCCATCACAGGAATAAATTATATATTTTAAAATATATTTATATAGAGAAAAAAAAAAGTAATTACGTTGAAATGGTACACAATTTTACAATATTACTTTTTCTGCTCTGTTTTTAATCAAATAAATGCAGTCTTGCTGAACATAGGAGACTTCTTTCAAAAACAAAATCTTACTGATGTCATTTTTTTTTTTTTTTTTCACAAGAAGGTTAAATGGGAATAAAATGTTCTCTCTGTTTCTTCATCGCAGTTTCTGGACTGTTTTACCATCTTGACTTCAGGCCTCCAAAAATAATATAATTTGTATGTCTGAATGCATGTTTAATGTATTTTTGAATATAGCAAAATTGCACAGTCACAGTTATGGGCAAGCACCACTGACATTTTCTTGAAAACATCAAAATAATCCTTTTATCCGCCTTACACATACATTTCTGTTAGCCGGATATGAACTATGAGATTTACAGACGCCTCAATGGGAAACTTCAATCAACAGATCAGCCATAAAGCAGAATTACAACAGAGTCTGATAATAGTGCTGTACATCCAGACTGGAAATGGACCAAATATTCTGTTTAAGAGATATGAGATTACAACCTGCCTTTAATGGCACATTCAGTCCTTTTTAAGTTGTCTTTGGAGAATGTTGGATCCCTTATCACACATCTTGTTCAGCACCATTGAAATGAAGTCTGTATCTTCTGACATGTGGACAGGGTTTAAAATGCTCATCTTTTTGTTGGTTTTCAGCTGAGCACCCTGAACTACTGTATATGCAAGATGGATATGCACTTATTTTCAACCTTTATGTGTGAATTCCACTCTTTTTAAGCCAAGACTCTGGGATGTGTATCTCTAGTGTAACAATGTCCATTTCTCTCGCCAAACACATGCTAAAAATAGCCTGACTTTTGACCGAAGAACAGCTCTGCTCCATGTTTCAGTGGAACATCTGTAAAACAATATTATTGCATACCTTCCCCACATAATTTGCAATGGGGAATGCCTGTGGAGCCGTAGTCCCCATGTGTAAATGTCTTCTTGTGTATGTTCATGTGGTTAATACAGACAGAACGTCTTCTCTAACAAACTACCGCTGCTGTTTTATCACTCTCTGGAGGAAGCACTTCTTCATTCTTTCAGGCAGGAACTCTACGACACATCTGGCCCATATTTTCTATCCAAACAAGTCTAGACTATTTTATATTTTATATGTGATAAAAACTATTTTTTTTCTCTGTTAATCAGATATTGTATTGAATATATGATTAATTCCATCATAAAAAGTACAAACAAAATTTCACTGTCAAAATGCAGACCATGGTTTCCTCTTCACAGCAGGTGCTTAAGTTCTACTTGCACATGTATCAGGTTTTGATGTCTTTTCACAGAAGGTCTTGCATGACAGATTGTTTACCTCAGTGATATCTCGGTGTACCACAGAGGTAGGCCAGATGGAGAACTGAGAAAATACCACAATTAAAAAAACAAGATTTTCACTTCTGTGCGGTTGTGGTTAATGCAGATTGTTTTCATTCTGTTTGTTACAGAACAGTTTTGCTGTTCATAATTTAAGCTAGCGTCCACAATGTAGGTGAAAGATAAGACCAATTTTTCTGCAGTATATTTTTTGTTGAATTATCCTATAATGCGTATAAAGGGGAAAAAAAATACTAAAAAAAAAAGTAATTTTGTTTTATTTCAGCTTTTGACAGGCACAATACTAAATACAAATAATTATAATACATAAAATCATAAAATATATTTATTATTATTATTATTGATTACAAATAATTTTTATTTTTACAAATAATAATTATAATAATAATAATAATTATTATAACAAATTATTTTTTATTGTTATTTTATTTATTTACTTTGTTTTGCAATGCATGACTTCAAGGCCCCCATTGTCAACAACAATATTCAAATGTCCGTGACTTTTCCAGTTGTTTGTGATTTACTGGACAAAGTTTAATGATTTAAAAAAAAAAAAAAAATGTTTGATCATTTTCTAAATATAAATACTTTAGAACTTTGTAAAACTAGACAAATGTCTAAAATAACAAAATAAGATGTATAATTTCTTTTCTAGGCAGTAGGAACCCTTAAAAGTTGTTTTTGAATTAAAGTGGTTTTATATTATTTTAAATTATTTTAAGTTATTTTGAGGCCCCCAGGGGACCCCGACCCCCTGGTTGAGAACAATTGGATTCAGATTGGATTCAACTGTGAATATCTGTAAATATTCCACATTGCTATGTCCACCCACCTTCACAGGAAATTGAAGATACCACAGCAGCAGGCAGTTTATTAAACAATGATGTAGCATGTGAGAAAGGAAATGTTTACACTTCCGATGATTCCAAATACTTTATGGTTTTGATTGAATATTTAGTTTGCTCACTAACTACCTACCTTGCAAATTTTGTCAAATCCAGTGACTTACTGCTTACTGTAGCAACCTGGTGCCCTGTAAACATGACTTTCTTTGTTGCACAGATTGTCTCCTGGAAGTTACATTGAAACCAGGCAGATTGGAACGATTTTAGCCAGTTATTTTTGTTTATATATACAGTGCCCTCCACTAATATTGGCACCCTTGGTAAATACGAGCAAAGGTGGCTGTGAAAATAAATCTGCATTATTTATCCTTTTGATCTTTCATTCAAAAATTCACAAAATTCTAACCTATCATTGAAGTAAAACAATTGAAAGTGGGGAGAAAATCTCATGATAAAATAAATGTTTTTCTCCAATTCATGTTGGCCACAATTATTGGCACCCAATTATTGGAATGTCCTTTTCCCAAGATAGCAGCCCTGAGTTTCCTTCTGTAATGCCTGAAGAGTTTGGAGAACACCTGATAAGAGATCAGAGACCATTCCTTCATGTAGAATCTCTCCAGATCCTTCAGATTCAGGTGCTTCTCCTCTTTAGTTCACCTCACTCATTTTCTATAGGTTTCAGGTCAGAGGACTGGGACAGCCATGGCAAAAGCTTCATTTTGTGTTCAGTGACCCATTTTTGTGTTGATTTTGATGTTTATTTTGGATTATTGTCCTGATGGAAGATCCAACCACAGCCCATTATACGATTTCTAACAGAGGCAGTCAGCTTTAGATATTTTATCTGTTTATATTTGAGAGAATCCATGATGCCATGCATCTGAACAAGATATCCAGGACCTCTGGCAGAAAAACAGGCCAACAACATTAAAGATCCAGCAGTATGTTTAACCGTGGGCACAGGGTAATTTTTTTTTATCTTGGTTTGTACTAAACCCATCTAGTGGGTTTGCTGCCAAAAAGCTCTTTTTTAGTTTCATCTGACCATAGAAGCCAGTGTCATTTGAAGTTCCAGTCGTGTCTGACAACTGAATATGCTGGATTTTGTTTTTGGATGAGCGAGGAGAATTTTTCTTGAAACCCTCCTGAACAATATGTGGTGATGTAGGGTTGTTTGATTTTTTTGTAGGCTTTCTGACTCCAAGACTCAACTAATCTCTGCAATTCTCCAGCTGTGATCCTTGGAGAGTCTTTGGCCACTCAAACTCTCCTCCTCACCATGCATTAGGATGATATAGACACACGTTCTCTTCCAGGAAGATTTGTAACATCTTTAGTTGATTGGAACCTCGTAATTATTGCCCTGATGGTGGAAATGTGGATTTTCAATGCTTTAGCTTTTGTCTTACAGCAACTTTCTGTTTTGTGAAGCTCAACAATATTTTTCTGCACATCAGAACTTTATTGTTTGGTTTTACTCCTTGTGATGGATGATAAAGAGAATTTGGCCTTTGTTTTCTTTATATTTACAATCCTTTGGAACAGAAAGTCATAGCTGGACAATTTCATGCTCCTAGTCTCCCTGGTATGCTAAAAAAAAATGTAAATATGAATATACTTCAGAGATATTTTACTCATATGAATTTCCAGGGGTGCCAATAATTGTTGCTAACATGAATTAGAGAAAAACATTAATTTTATCATGAGATTTTATCCCCACTTTCAATTGTTTTACTTCAGTGATAGGTTAGAATTTTGTGAATTTTTTGAATGAAAGATCAAAAGGATAAACAATGCAGATTTATTTTCACAGCCACCTTTGCTCAGATTTACCAAGGGTGCCAATATTAGTGGAGGGCACTGTATATATGAGACGGTCCATGGGCAGTTTGTAGGAGATCTGGCTGAGACTCTGTAGAAGTTGAAGTGAGCGCTGTTACTGTGAAAATGTGAATTAAGGTGTTTTTCTGACCTTGACCTGCAGGCACAGGATAAGAGGAAAGCCTTGGAGGAGACCAAAGCCTACACCACTCAGTCTCTGGCAAGCGTGGCCTATCAGATCAATGCCTTAGCCAACAATGTCCTGCAGTTGTTGGATATCCAGGCCTCACAGCTGCGCAGGATGGAGTCCTCCATCAACCACATATCTCAGGTCAGATATTTTCGCTTTTTAATATAGCTTTCTCTCCATCTCATTTCCCTTGCTTTATCCTTGTCTGTCTAGAGATTTCATTAGTTGGCTCTTTTCTTTAAGGACTGTCTCCATGTGAATGAATGTCTGTCTCTCACAGTGACTGACTAGTTAATATCTGTCCTGTTTTCAGGTCCCCTCTT
This sequence comes from Tor tambroides, assembly GCA_021397915.2. Taxonomy (NCBI): domain Eukaryota; kingdom Metazoa; phylum Chordata; class Actinopteri; order Cypriniformes; family Cyprinidae; genus Tor; species Tor tambroides. The sequence continues at coordinate 12,029 of JAFVLL020034426.1, forward strand.
TTGTCCCTCGTTTCTCTTTCTTCTTCGCATATGTGTCTCTATAGTTAATTTGGTCATCATGGAGACGTAAAACTCTCCCATGGAGTTCTTGTGCAAACCTTACTCCACTTCCGTATGGTGCTGTTAGTTGCTACAAGCTTCAGTTAAACCCACTTGTTGCTGGTGCCATCAAAAAAGGCCTGCAACCTATGGCGATAAGACAGCTGCGCTACATGACTCAGGATTTGTTTAAACGACAACAATGTACTAAAAACTAAAACATTTTTCTTTTGCATTTTTGAAAAGCTTTGCTTACAGATGACAACGTTATCAGAATGACCCCGATTCAGGTAGATCTGCGAAAACGACTAAAATCGCTGTATTATCAATGCCAGGCCAGTAGTTGGCGATGTCACTCTATATAGAAACACTACGCACCTGCGTGCATACCTATAGACTGCACGCATAATACGTCGCTGTTTTTACAAATTTGCGTTTGTGTAGTTTACATGGAGACAATAACGGTATAATTTTTAAAAACCTTATTTAAAAAGTTTTGCGTTTCTGGGCCCCCAAAACATTGTTGTGTAAATGAATGGCCAAAGCGCATAAAAGGTTTTCAGTTTTTATTTGAAAACGATGCATTTTAAACACCCGCTTTTTTAGAAAGCAACTAACTTCCAACTAATTTAAATATAATTTGATGTTGCTAAGCTGATGATGTCTTGCTCTAATAAATATAAAAAATACGTAGAACACTCAACAATTGTGTAAAATAGTCAATGTTTTGATATTTTTTCCGCTCAATGGCTAAATGTAGACTGTATGTTTAGTCTTTTCATTGAATTGTCCACAAAGGATATATGCAATTATTATTTTCCAAAAGGCGTTTTTAAAAGCAGCATAATATACTGCCGATTTTTTTTTTGCAATGGTAGTAGGCAGACAGCTCACTTGGCTTTTGAAAAGAACTTAAATAATAAAACACTGATGTTTGAAACACAGTTTGTTGGCGTTTTTGGGGGTTCATTTCTTGTCCATCGCTCAGAATTGTGGAAAAGTTCAACTTCTTATGACATTGTCAACAAGACTTTCAACCATCTGAAGATGCTCAGAATTAGATCTCTTATTTGACAAATACCAGTGCTGTCTTTCTCAGTCTCATAGCACAAACACTGCCCTCAGTGAAGCACTAAACCCAGAATTACTAGACTGATATAATCTGCCAATCACATTAGAGCTTTAATCGGCAGATGTTGATGGGATTAATCGGCGTATAGTGGAGCGTATTCTCAGGTCTTGTTTCCATTCATATGTGTGTCTGGGAATGACAGTGGGCTTTATGAATGGCTCTAAGACAGGCTCATTAAGATGGTCAGCAGAGGCCTGTTCTCTCTTCACACAGCCTCCACTTACAGTGTCAATCATGATTCTCTCCAAAGATGGGAATATTAGGATGGTTATGTTAAAAACAGGGTGCTGTCTGTGAGCTGGCTTTCTGTCATAGCGTGTTGTACTAAAGGTGGGGGAAAAAGTTATTCAGTGATGCATCAGTTTTCTGAATTACACCACAGAACACAGAGGTGGAGTGCCATGCTTTGCTTGCTGCCAGTTCCACAAACACACAAAAAACCCTCAAGCAAGTATCTAAACTTCCACAAAGTTTGGAAAAGATGAAGCGACATACTAAATTGCAGGTTTTATTGCACAGGACTTGCGCCCCATGCCATCATGTGTCATTGTCCATTACTACTGCACACTACATAACTGGTATCGTCGACGTATCGTAGTTCAGGTGTGGCCAGTCCTATTTCTGGAGGTCCACCTTCCAGTAGAGTTTAGTTCTGTCCTCAAACACACCTGAACCAGCTAATCAAGGTCTTCAGGATCACTAGAAACTTCCGGATAGGTGTGCCAAAGCTAAACTCTGCAGGACGGCCTTTCAGGAGCAGAATTGGACACCCTGTCATAGTTTAAGAGACCCGATTTCAGACAAAATGATTCTCAAACAGACTCTCTCTGTCTGTGAGAAACATCTAGTCATCTCCGTAAATAGTAGTAGTTCCAAAAACAAACCGTAATCCTGTAGCCTCAGTGCTATTTGCTGCAGATCAGTCATGACTGCTATATTCCACTGGAAGGTGACTAATGGCTATAAAGTGGCTCTAATCTCTCGGCAGAGGCACACCCAGAGCTTTGCTGACAGAGGATGTTCTCGTCTTTACAGCATTTCTCGCTGTTACCTCTTCCTCTGACTGCCTATTAGACAGACCACACTGCCAGCATGTGGCCAAATTAGATTAGAACATCAATGCAGCAGTCTAATGGGCCAGCAAGCCAGGCCTGGAGTTCACTGTTTTTTATCACAGCTCCACACTGAATGTTTTGAGTCGTGTTATCACGGATATGTCGTGTTGGAGCCGGCCCTGACCCTGAGCGTGGGAGGCTGAAGTGCTGCTACCTAGACGAGCACATGAAGTGGCTGCTAAGAGACTGTGAACAGTCAGCGCTTTGTCTGGCCAGCTGAAGACTTGGCAGAACACAAGGAGTCTCGTTTTGCTGTTTTCCCCCTTCATAGCTGCGAGTAAATCCGTGTATGTCTGTTGCATCTTTGATGAGCTACAGAGGTAACTAATTAAAGGCAGCTCTAAGCTTGGAAATGATTCCATGCATATCCCATCAGCGTCTATGGTCTCCCATTAACTCACAATGATAGGTTCCTCTCAGGGCACTTGAATTCGACATGATTTCCAAATTGACCCCTGTCTTAATACATGCCCCCTGTTTGCACGATTCATCAGTAACATTTTTCCGAAGGAAAAAGTTGTCTTCGCAATGTTTCATCAGAACTTAAGTAACATGCTCATCTTCTGCACAGCCATTTTCAACCTCAAGGAGTTTCCATCATGCTGCATTCCAGACCAGCTCATTTGCATCCAAGTCCAGCCTCCAAGGCTAGGATGAGTCCAAGTCAAGATAGAGACCCGAAGAGGGTCTGAATGATTCAGACAGTGTAAATATGCTTTCCTTTAGGGTGAATGAAGCTTGGTTTTGCATCAGTGTCACGCAAACTTCCACATGTGTCGGCACAGACCATAAAACATCTACAGCATTGTAGTACTCCATCTCGAGTCTGGGTCCAAATGCTCCCAAGTCCATGACAACTCCAAAACCGTAAAAATATGGTCTTGGACTCAAAACCTGAGTCCAGTATCGAGGACTACACAGCTTCTTCCATTTCCTGTTTTTCACTAAAGTTGGGTTTGATTAATCTATCCCAACTTTAAAAGTCGCATGTCTATCCTTGTGTATTTTCTAGGGATGTAACGTTGTTATAAATATCATGATATCGCGATAGCAAAACTGTCTCGATATCATTGTGGTCACATGACGATATATGAAACGATAGGTCTTCCGTGCAAAAAGTGTACTTTTTTTAAAATATATTTAAACTTCTTATTCTAACATAAAAGGTCTTTAAAGTTGAGTTTTGGGTCATTGTGCTTTAGCACAGTATCTGTCAAAAGGACTAAAACCGCAAGAACACTATGGCTTAACGATCCCTTCGCTATGCTTTTCAAAACGAAGCACGCACTTTGTTCAGCATGATTACAGCATTTCACTACATTTGTATTGAGACTTTTATAAGCCTGCTTTCACTGAAGCTGGAGTTTGCCTTCAAAATAGAAGCTGTACTGCCATTTCTATCAAAATAAAAGCTTAAAAGTGCAGTATGAATTGCTGACAGCTAGCGGTTTAAATTGGTAATGATACTGCAGTCCAAATTCAAAATATCTCTTTCAAGTGTAGAAATTAGGAAAGAAGTATTGTAATTCCCCTACTGTAGTGTAAAGCAAAAATAATATACCGATGAAATATTCATTTTCACTTATTTTACAATGCAATTGTTTTACGATATATAGGAATAGGAATAACAATAATATACTATTATTATTATTTGTTTGGCTTCCTAAAACACCAGTGTGAATGTAATTTAGTATACCACAAATAAAAAGAGGGTTGAGTACCCTTTAAAGGTGCAAGTCAATTCACTGACTTTTTTCTGACTTAAAGGGATAGTTCACCCAAAAATGAAAATTCTGTCAATAATTACTCACCCTCATGTTGTTCCAAACCCGTAAGACCTCCGTTCATCTTCGGAACACAAATTAAGATATTTCTGATGAATTCTGAGAGCTCTCTGACCCTCTATAGACAGCAATGAAATTACCACGATCAAGGTGTAGAAACGTAGCAATGACATTTGTAAAATAATCCATGTGACATCAGGGGTTCAACCATAATTTTACGAAGCTACAAGATTACTTTTTGTGCACAAAGAGAAAATAAAAACGACTTTATTCAACAATTTGTCTCCTCCGTGTCACCATGCCGCCATTTTGGAGAGTATCACAGCCACGCGGATACGTTTTCTATGTTGTTTACGCTTTGATCTGAACGAAAACAATGTATCCGCATGGCACAGCTGACACAGAACAGTACGTACATTGTTTACGTATCTGATACTCTCCAAAATGGCAGCAGGGTGACGCAGAGGAGACAAATTGTTGAACAAAGTTGTTTTTTTGTTTTTTTGCACACAAAAAGTAATCTCATACCTTCATAAAATTACAGTTGAACCCCTGATGTCACAGAGATTATTTTACCGATGTTCTTGCTACATTTCTAGACCTTGTTCGTGGTAATTACATTGCTGTCTATGGGAGGGTCAGAGAGCAGTCAGAATTCATTAGAAATATCTTAATTTATGCTCTGAAGATGAACTGAGGTCTTATGAGTTTGGAACGAGGGAGGTTCTGGACACTTGGTTGTTGCATGTGAAATGCAAATAGTTAGCCCTGTACTTTGAGTTAGCAAGACAGACTAATTCTTTCTGTCTCTCTGTCTTCATCTCTGTTGACTGTCTCCCTTGGTGTGCTCTTGGCAGATGAGTTTTATACAAACAGGAAATGGAGCTCTAGATATGAGATTGTAGGGAAGACCTGCCTCCCCTGTGTTTCCTGACAATCAAGTATGGCCAAAATTGTGTCATTTTGGAATGAGATGATGTGAACTGTGACAATTAAAGAGATTACGTAGGGGCAATCAATCATGTGATATTTTTTTTTTTTTTTTGGCCCAGCCCCATGACCAACTGGATCTTAAATGGAAGATACTTCCCGCACAACCTACAAGTCTCTCTGAAGCTTCTTATCTTCTTAATTGCTAGAGATAGAGAGAGCAGTTCTATAACTGTCCAATGCATTTCCCAGTGGAATGACTTCAATCCATTTGGCAAAAAAAAAAAAAAAAACACCAAAAAGTTCCATACATTGGTGTGCTTTTTAGACATCCCCATAACCTGATGTTGACTACAGTGATTTGATTCTGGAATAGAAGCCTCTCATGCAATTTGCACACAAATCATATGACTCTATTGCCAAGTAGAAGAAAACAGAGGGATATTGAGGGTACAGTATACTTTATGGCTCTATTTCTCCGTCTCTCTTTCTCTCTCAATTAGGTCAGTCGGCTGAGAAGAACCGCTATGAAGTTTGCCACAAGGTTGTTATAATACTGTTTCGATATTGTCCCAATATTGACACTTTCAGTAGTTGATACTAATAACAGTGAAGTAGGATTATTTTCTATTAAAATTGTAGTCCCGAAACTGAGAACACATCAGGCCTACTGATTTGTTGAAGGGCAGAGAGTGGTAGGTGGCTCTCGTTCCTCAGTCAAAATTACATTAAAACAGACTTTCTTAATGCAGGTTCCTTGTCTTATTTTGCATTAAGAATCACTTCACATTATTACAAAGGAACAAGAGCCACTACAAATTTCAATGCCAAAATTGAATCCCCTAACAGGCCTAATTGATTTGTTAAAGAGCATTGATTGGTGACTGCTTGTCAGCTGGTCAGTTAACAAATACTACTACTACTATTGTGAAGGATTTGACTATCAATGGTTCTCCTATGGCTTTTGGTATGTAGTTACTTCTGTCTGTAAATCTCTTTTATCCTCCATCGATTCTTCAACCTCACTCATGTTATTTACTCGATTGTGTCTAATCTGGACACGTTAACCTTGTGCACTTGAGTTATTTTCACACAGGAGCGGCGAGAGATTTGTCTCAGCAGATTACACTTGGAAAGCTTAAATCCTTCTTATCAGAATATTATGTCCAGTTATTTTTTAGAGTTTAGATTCAGATAGTCCACATGGAGTCCATTTTTGGTAGACCTGATATGATTTTGCACGTATCTTGTGCAAAAAGGCTCAGCTCATACGTATAATACGTAGATGTTTCTTCAACTTTGTCATGCATGATGTTGATATGCAACCATATACTCTTAAACTTTTTCAACCATTTTCTGTAAAGTAAAGGCTCAGTTTTAAAGAGGCTGACTTCTCATTCATATTACTTACAGCAAGCGTTCATCTAGCTCGCTGCAGAGATAGCAGCCCTCAGATGCTCGCGGTCACCCTGTCGGAGAGAAGCCAAAGCCAGATGGAGCATAACACAGCCGTAAATCTGTGAAGGGAGCGCCTGTCCTCACTCTTCAGCTTTGCTCGTAATGTTGTTAGTGAGCTGCAATCTAAACTAACTGAACCGCATCCTCGCTTTTAATCACCAAGTGTTTCCGTTTAGTGCTGGATATGCGACAAAGAGCTGTGCCACATGCGTGGTTTGTTTTCTGCTGCGTTGTGATGGTTATGTGCTACAAATGATGATTCACGTGTTATTTAGCCTGCTGTGGGGCTCCAATTGTTACAGTAAAGAAGAATGAAATTTTAAAAAATAAGAACTTCAGGGTGTGGTCCGTTTCTCATTTCAGAAATAATCGTGTGGTTTTGCGCTATTATTAAACACTGGCATGGAAATCTTATTGACATAACCACATAAAGTGGTTGTGTTTTTGTGTGTGTGCACGTGTGTGTGTGTTGCTCAGGGTGTGTGCTACAGGCCACTGTTACTCAAATCTCGCCTAAAGATGTGCGCAACGCTTCTGTCTGTTTGTGCATAGCTGGCTTTTCCAGAAGCTATATATGCCACCCCTGGGGTTGCTTCGTTAAACTGCTGAAACAACTTTTTTTCTTTTTTCCTGTCAAATGCTGAAGTGAAACTGTCTGTCTGACCTGTATCAGTGCATCTTTCATTTTGCCTGTATATTCTCCACAATGCAGCTGGAAAATTCACTAAATTTAAGGCATTTATGAGATGTATTTGTACATTTCAAATAGACTTCACATTGAAAAATCTTGAACAGATAGCACTTTATTTTACAGTCTTGTTCTTCATGTATATGCTGTTTACTTACTGTAATACTGACTTAAATATGTTTTGAATTATTTGATTTCACCAGTTATTGATTGATTGATTGATTGAGTGATTAAGATGTTGGAAGGTTTAACAAAAATGTTATTACTTTTGACTTGTTTGTTACACCACATGACATTTAAAAAAAATATTGTATTTATTCATTTATTTATACCACATCTTTTTTTTTTTGAAACCATATGAAACAAATATGAATATAAATAGTATGTTTCTAAGAAATTGTTGTGTTTTTTATACTAGATTTTTCTTTTGTTTCGGTCCAAAAAAAAAAAAGAACAGAAAAATGTCATTGAGTCTTCAGGAGAACCTAGTGCTGACTGAAGTGCTGGCAGAGGCTGCTTAAAATGCTCCTATATGCTTGCTGGGAATAGTACATGCAGTAATAACATGGCTGTGTACTATGTCAGGTCAAATGTTCTGAATGCTCAGTTATTAATGTCAACACACTCATATTCAGAAGTGCTTCAAATATATTCTGTCATTACTGAAAACCATGTAAACCTAGTGCAACAGTTTCCATTTCAACTATCTTTTTATGTATGCGGCTTGTATCTTTTTCTCTGTGAGCGTGCTTGTGTCTGTGAGAAAGACAACACTCTCACTCAAAGGGTGATGGAAAAAAAACATTTTAAGTAACTAACGCTCTACTTTCCGTACAAATTGAAAGCAATTATTGTTGTGCTCAATGATTATTTTAGGAGAAGCTGCTCATTTTAATTATAGATTTGCTTCTCAGTCAAACTATGACAGAATTAAATTTACAATATCCAGAGGTGGGGGCAAGTCGCACATGTTCAAGTCTCAAGCAAGTCTCAAGTCCCTACCATCAAGTCTCAAGCAAGTCTCAAGTCACAGTACAAA
>JAFVLL020034426.1:20312-37264 GCA_021397915.2 Tor tambroides
AAATATCCGGCGATGTCCACTTCGCAGGGCACATATGGTCGAATAGAACAAACGTTGTATGTGATAAAAGATACATACGAAATATGCAGAGCGGGGAGGCGCGAGGACTAGAATTGGAAACCGCTGGTATAAAGAATCATGGATATTATTGAATCAAATACACTGGATATTATTAGTATTGACTGCTAAAAGCGATGTTATAGGGACGGCCCTACTGGAGTTTGTTTAGGTCACACTGATCACACTTTTTTTGACCTCAGGCATGCAGAGAGAACCATAGTTTGGTGAGAACCATTTCCCACTTTTACAGTGATGTTTAGTTATTTTACATTTGAGCAGTTTCAGAATGTGATCAGAGAAGAAGCATCCTCTTGTCGTCCTCTGTGGGTGGTGAAAGACCCTTGAGCAAGACATTGTTCTAGGACTGTTCCTGTAGAAATTATACAATGAGTTTCTTAAGATGGGAAATTAACTACTAAATGACAAATAACACAGTGAAGGCCCTTTCACATGGTCCCCTCAAGGTCATGATGCGTCCTAATACATCCTGTTGACACAAGGTCCAAGGCATAATATTATATTAGCCATTCAGTAGGGCTGGGCAAAAAAAACGATTTTTCGATTAATTGTTTTTTTAAATGACGTCGATTCGATATCGATTTTCAAAAGCCGTGAATCGATCTTTTCCGGTATTTATTTCAGCAAACATTTAACACAAGAACTGATTAACGTGAATCTTATCATTACTCTTTTCCACTAGATGTCACCCTCTTATTTACATTGCGCGATGTTACAACGGAAAGCCTGCCATTCATTCGGTGCTTATCATGGCGGAGATACTGTTGGCAAGAACAAAGCAATATGTGTGATTTGCAAAATCTGCGCAAACATTTGACGTCACACATAAGGCGCCATGATTTCCGCAATGGCGGATGGCACAGACGCACTGTTTTGTTTACTACACACATACTAAAGCGTGGAGGACACTCGCGGTGTTTTCAGCCTCTGCTGTCTCACTATATGATGATATGAATGCACGAATATCATCTCCATCTGCTCTGAGAGTCACTTCATTAGCATTTTACCGTTTAATTTGAGAAAACTAGCACCATATTACATACCCAGCAGCTGTAAGCATTTCACGGCAACCCATCAAAATAAAAGTGGTTTAACTTGAAGAAACTGTTACAGAAATATATTACTATTGTGCAGTCTTAAGACTCAATGTAACAACAATTCTTCTACTACTACTACTATTAATAAATCTTTATTTTTTAAATGAATAATCACATTTGTTTTCTTTTTTAATTTTAACAGTAAGCCTCTGTTGTGCAGCACTTTGTTTGCAAAAAAATAAAAGGGTTTAATTTTCAGTTAATTAGGATAAATTAAATAAATATTTTATGCCTTCATTTGATTTCCTTAAAAATTAAGAAAAACATTTTATAGGGCCCTATTATTGTTTAAAAAAATAGGACCCTATACAAAAAAAATAAAAATAGGTTTAAAATACAGATCTGTGGCTCTTAGTTTCTTTTTATTAATTCACCATTAGTAAACTGATGTTTACTATTCATTTTTATAAATATCTCTAGCATTTGTATTAAAACTATATTCAATGAATGTAATAAAAAAATCGAGAATCAAATCAAGAATCGGATTGAATGGAAAGTTTGAGAATCGGAATCGAATCGAATCGGGACATCTGAATCGATACCCAGCCCTACCATTCAGTGTGAACTGTAAAATGTAGGGCTGCTGATTAATCAAAATGAAACCAAAATCGCAATATGGCTTAGTGTGATTATCAAATTGCAAAGGCTACAGTTTAATTTAATGAATATATGTGCCGTGTGATTCAGAGTGAAATGTGACACTGTATTCATGTGCACGTGAGCAGCTCACAATCTACCGCCGCTGCCATCTCTGCATCTCCATTTCCACATAATGTGAAGAAAATTGAATAAAAACTTAATTCCGTCAAAATATAAGTTAATTTAAAAAAATAATAAATCTTTAAGTATTATTTTTCGGTTTTAATTTAAATTATTATTTTGTTCTCGAATATTAATTTTCTGTTTTGTTGAAATATTACAATATTTTTTTGTTTTCTTTGTTGAAGCTGTATTTATTTATTTATTTATTTATTTATTATTATTATTATTATTATTATAACCCATTATTATTGATTTATAATTGTATTGATATATATATAATCACAAATTTTAGACGAATTGCCCAGCCCTACAAACAAGCTCAGTAACCCATTTTTATTTTAATCATTTAATTTATGTATATATTTATATTTTTGTTATTTATACATTTTTATTGCAATTGGAATATTTCTTAGAAAAAAACACAATTAATCCCCCACCCCAAATCATAGACTATTAGCTGAGTAAATTTTTTCAGAATTTGCTTTAAAATAATAGAAACCAACAAATTAGCCCTGAATTTTCTAAAGGTTAGTTCTGGAATTCAGAATTGTTTGTATGAAAGATTTACACAGAAATGTATCTGCTTAGGTTTGAGGGCCAATGAACGCTTCCATGGAAGAATTAGCAGCTGGATTTAGGGTTGTGCCAATAGACAATAGTATCGTGTATCGACGATAGTCAGAGATATCGCCTGTGGCTGATGCCTTTGACGATAGCAGGATGATGATGATTATTGTTATTATTATTATTATTATTATTATTATTATTATTATTATCAGGCTAGTAATAGTATCTAAATAATATTAGGATTATTTGTTCCATTATATTTCTTTTTCCGCGTTTTTACAGTGTTGCGCGCTATAACCAATCACGCACGTTTCCGTTGAGTTTATGAATGCAGCGGCCAATCAGAGGTGTTCAGATGAGTCATCGCTGAAACATTGGAGTTCCGTTGTTCAGCACGTGCTGACTGAATTCTGACTCGCGAATTCTCTCATTATAAACAACAAAGTGCAGATGTGCTGCGATGTATGTATAAGAGATTTATTCATCATACAGTGTAGATAGCTTCACTGATTATAACGGGAGTGTTTTTTAAAGTGCATAAACTCGTGCAAGACTGAGTCAGTAATGATGTTCTTTGATAATGTAAATGTTCTTTGCTCATTTTCTGTAGCTGCTTTTTGAATAACAGGAAATGTAAGCATTATAATTAGTAACTTACTATTTCAGTTTCTATTAAATTGTCATCATGTTAAATACAAATTCAGTCATTAAAAACTTTAAGCTGTTTTTAGCCTTACGCTGGAGTTGGTTCACTTTCCGGCAATGAAACAAACAAGTAAATAAATAATTAAATTAATTAGCACCATAATATCGTGTATTGGCGATCTCACAGTCTGATGATATGAAAATTGAGCATATTGCCCAACACTAGTTGGATTTGCCAGTGTGTGTGGTTTATGGAAATGAATCTTTGAAAGATTTTCAAGAGTTTTGAGGACCAGGTAAACTAGATGTCATTGTGCACACATTTTGCTCTCACAGTTATATTATAGTTTGGTTTACCCGTTCTAAATATCAAGTAAAAAAAGAGAAATTTGGTTGGTGGTTTTACATATTAATCAGTGTCAGTGGTTATTGGCCTGAATAAGCTGCAATGTGGACCAGACTTCATGCCAACTCTCAAAAGTCTGGCTTCAAAAGACTATAGCAGATACAGTCTTGCCAAACTCAAATGACCTGCTGTGATTTGTAATTAGTTAGATCCACATGCTGATTAGCAATGTGTGAAAGCCATTCAGGGCTCAAGGGATGTCTGTGAATGTGATGGAGCTTACATGCGATCTGTTTTGGCAGCAGTGTTGGCACTCAACATATGATGTTGAAATACTCCCAGTTTGAAACCAGACTAGGCATTTCGCTCAACCCTAACCCTCGTCAATCAGGAGAAAGCTCTCAGTACTTGCATCCAAAACAATGGCACACGTCATTGGATTTTTTTTAAAGTCATTTGATAAAGTTGGACCCGCACACATTGAGCAATATGTAGCGACTCATTTCAGCACGTCTATTTTTCAGCTTACAGGAAGGAGATGAAGTCAGTTTGCTCTGCCCTCCCACTTCCCCAACGCCAGATGCACTGCTGATTGTAGAGCTCAGTTCACTGCCAAAAAAGAGCTGCTGCTTTTCACTAACAGCACTTCTATAAAGTCTACATCTATTTTTTTTTTTTCGTCCGTCTACATTTACAACTGGGAAAAGGGGAAAAAAAAAACCTTATCTTTTTGTTAGTGTACTCTAGTCCATGTACACACAATTCTCAAGCTGATGTATGAATACTGTAGGCTAAGCCTGATTTAGTCTTAGCCTGACATGGTTTGCCATTGATGCAATAAAGGTGTATACTTTATACAGAAAAAGCCTGTAAATTCCACAGTAAAAACCTGTAGATTGCTTAACCATAAGTTACCTAATCATATATGGAGAAAAAATTGTAAATGATCACATTTACATGTAATTTTGTAATTTTCATATGTAATTTTACTGTAAAATGCTATAAAATTTTGGGTTTGTAGGAGTGAAAACTATGAATTACTATGTAACTTGTGGTCATCACAGATTATTATATTTTATTTAAATATTTGCCTTTATTATTATTATTATTATTATTATTATTATTATTGTAGTATCAGTTCATTTTTAAGGTGAAAATCTAAATTTAGTAATTCAAGTACATAGCTTTATATATAAACATTACTTAAATTACATTTTAAATGATGGTTATAATTTTTAAAATATACAGACACACATATGCTGTCCCATAATACCTGACACATTGTCCCAACATTTTTTAATTTCTTTCTTTTTTAACCATAAATTTAGCAGGATGTTTTTGTAAAGTGTGTTTTACATTTTATATCAAATATTTTTCAGTATATAGCATTATGACCATCTAGGGTTATCAAAATACATATTTCATGCTTTTTTGCATTTATTTCGATACAACACATATTGATATACTGTAACTCATTTAAAATAAAAGTTTAATTTAAAATATTAACAAACTGAGTAATAAAGGTAAATCATTACTTAATTTAGTAATGGAAAAAAAACCATTTTTATTTTTTTATTTTTTATAATTTTATTTATTGTGCAAGTACTTTTGACTATGTTTTAGTTTTCAGTGCAATTTTTTTTTTGGAGTTCCACAGCTGTGTGTGAGAATCAAGGGCTCCTGTATCCAATATTACGTCAGTAGTGCAGCAGTGTGCCAGCGTCTTTTGAGATGACTAAGTTATAAGAAGATGAATTTAAAACTCAGAGGTTTTTGAAGAGCGCAGTGCACAAGCCTCCTTCTTCCTGATGTTGAATAGGAGCTGGAGCTTCTCTGACTCCACATCTTTGAGAAATGAATGGGATCCTCTGTGTGTCTGCGCCGCAGACACTGCTGGCCTTTCATCTCTAACAGGAGGCCTGCCGCATCTGCTCTGAGCCTCTCGTGTGCCAGAGAGAGTACTGTTCCCTCTGACAGCACTGCATGGAAAGAGAGGCTTCAGATCAGGCGGATGGCAGTAAACATTTTAATTGGTGCTGTATGGTGTGTTACTGGTAAACTTGTTGCCCATGAAGCCTAATTGAGGATTAAGTAAAACTGAGCCTTTATGGGAAGCTGAAACCTCAGTACTACTGAGTGCAAGTTAGGCAGAGTCATTCAGAGTTCATTGTGTCAGCCTTTTGTGCCAGTGATTTTGACTTTGGATATAGATTGTAGATAGGCAGAATGAATTGAAAACCTCATCTGCGTAACTTTTAAGCCATTCATCAAACTTAAAATGTAATAAATGGCATAATTCCATTGTGAGGTAATTTTCTATATATGATCATTTTCCTGTGTGTTTTATGATAAAGATGGCAGATGTGTTTTGTAGAGTAGATTATTTAGGAAGGAATTTCTCAGACTCAGGTCTGTCAGAGTGCCCATGGAAATTACTGCACAAGAAAACATAAAAGTTCATTTTAACTTTAAAATATTGACAGAAATATATTCGTATTTTATGGCATGCACTTCTTTTAAGTAAAATTACTACTACTAATAAAAAATATATATTAATAATAATAACCAAATCAGCAACAATGTTACACTATGTAACGAAATTTGATGATAAATATAAATGTATGAAAGTCACAAATGGGATTATGAAAGATGTCGTTGATTTTTTTTTTTTTTTTTTTTTTTAAAGTTTGAAAACCTTTAATATTCAAAGATATATAGTGTGGTATATAGAATTAAGGTCCTTGCACACTGAGTCCGAAATTTTTGTACGTTAAAAAAATAAATATGACCTCACATTGTGTCAATCACATTTACACACTGCCTCCGAAACTTTCGTCCGTCATAAAAAAAATTTGGATCAGGTTCGATTTTCTGCGTTTTCGCATCCGTAGCAAGCATTTTGATAGGAAAGGATGACGAATACGAAAAAAATGAAAAAACGCATACAAAAATTTCAGACTCTGTTTGCAAGGACCTTTAGTGTGAGATTTATGTTTGGGATTTACATTTGTACATTGAGAACAGAAAGCCTAGATGAATTTTTAAGTATGCATCTTTGTATTCTTTCTGGGCTAATGTTACTTTTTTTTTTTTTTTTCTCCCCAGTTGTAGAAATGTGGCAAGAAATGGCTGCAGAGGCTGAAACTTTCACAGCATTTGTGTTTAGCCTAAAGTAATGATTTTATCATGCTATAGTGCATCCTAATACTGGATTACCTTTAATGTGTAGTACAAGTAAGCAAATTGAGACACAGCATATGATTTCTGTGCCCTATTTTTCAGAGAAATAGTGGGTGCCTGCTGTTTTATACACCATTAGGTTTTTTTTTTTTTCTCTTTTAATGGTGTCTCTTTAAGGTCAAAAGTGTTTCACTTCTTCACAAGCTCCTTTAAAACACCCGGAGTCGTCTCACCCAGCAGGCTACAGACATTACAGACTGCAGTGAATCACACCGCTGAAAAAAAAAACCCTTCAGTGTCCGGCATTAAAACTGCACACTGCTCTCAACATCACCACATAAACAGCGTGCCACACTTATGGTCTGGTTAAAAACAGTTGTGTCACTTAATATTTTTGTGGAAGCCGTGATAATTTTTTCAGGATTCTTTGAATATGAAGCATTTATATGAAGTACAAATCTTTTGTTAAATATATTAAATGTAACTGTCTTTACGTTCACTAATAAATATAGAGCCAGATTTACTAACAGCTTGTGCTAGCACCGGCTTTTGGCATTAAAATAGTACTGTCAGGATTTACTAAAGATGTGCAGTGAAGAATTAGCGCTGGAAAGGCATGGACAGTTATTTTTGCGCCTGACCTTATTGAATATGCATTTGTAGGAGTTTCCCTTTCAGACGCAAAATTTATGGGAGGAGAGTATTAAAAAAATCACGCAACGAGATTTACTAACATTTGCGTTCGTCAAATTACTGGTATTTGCGCCATTATTTAACACCCAAAAATCATATCTTAAACTATTTTGCGCTTGAAATGGCTGCAATTATTGTTGCCAGGAGGAGGCACCGCAGAGAACAGAGAGCGTGTGGTAGAAGGGAGAGGATTTTTTCCACACGTATTAATTTATTTGGAATGCCAGAAGAACAATCCGAACATTTAGTTTGCCAGGTTGTGTTATTTTTAATTTGCTTCAGGAAATAAAAGACGACTTGGAACCCTCAACTAGGGATCATGCAATACCAGGTCTATCAAAAGTTCTTGCAACCCTTCATTGTTTGGCCTCCGGTTCTTTTCAGTGTACTGTGGCTTCTTTATTTCTTTATTCTTTATTTGCGACCACGCTAATTTGCGCTGTGCTTGGTATATTGGGTTGGTGGATATGCAAATGAGATGTTGCGTCTGTGTTATTTAATTTGCGAGTTGTTAGTAAATCACCCGCTGAAATTTCCACGCCCAACAGCGCTGTTTTGGAATTGCGCTCTCGTGCTAATTTGCCTTGTTTATTAAAACTGGCCCTTTGTGTGTGTGTGTGTGTGTTTAATAAGTGTTTTTTTTCTTACTTAGCCCAGACTTTTATACTAAAAAAGTGTTAAGATTCTGACTAGCATGTGAACAAATCATAGTCTGGATTCTTGACCTTGTTTTCATTAGCCATGTTTCCATAACCCTCGTTATATGCGCATTTTGTAGTATCGCATCAGAAATGAGTGATGGAAATGCAGTATTTCGAAAAGAAATCACTTAAATCGCAAAAAAAAAAATTACGCTCACTTGAGATGGTTTTTGACTTGTGTGAAAAAGGGTTAATGTGAATAAGGGAAGATGGAAACGCATTTTGCGAATAAATTCTGCATGAGCGTTCAAAAATGTCATGTGACTTTGCACTATGGGATGGCGTAACCTGACTAACTAGCGGACCGGTTTTGTTGCACAGCATCTGAAATGTTATGGTCATTCTGAAATGCCCAAACAAAGTCTGTCGTCAAAGTATTTCTGTATAATTGCCTCCCAGATGTCTACCATGACTGCGTTCCCAAACAGCTGGCATTCACCTCAGAACGCAATGACCATATTTATTGTGTTTCGCAAGTAATTTATTATATTTGATAATCATTATATTCAGTGGCTTTTCCTACTTTTCTTAGTGATATTTAGTGCCAGTTTATCAGGAAGTGACGATTTTGTTCTCTCTCTGACTCTGGATGGAAACAATTCTTATTCGCAAATGTTTTATGCGATATTCCAATTTTGAGTTAATTAACAACCCGGCTACTCTTTCATCTTGTTTTTGTTTTTTCTTGCATCTTCATTAGACGGTGGATATCCATAAGGAGAAGGTTGCCCGACGAGAGATCGGCATCCTGACAACGAATAAAAACACATCAAGGACTCATAAGATCATCGCTCCAGCCAACATTGAGCGGCCGGTGAGGTACATCAGGAAGCCCATCGACTACACAGTACTGGATGATGTGGGCCATGGAGTGAAGGTAAATAAGTTGCCATCTTTTAAAACTATATTCATTGTTTTCAACTCTACAATCAGGATGGCTCGTTTCTCTGTATTTTCAAATGTGTAACCGTATATCTGAGTAAGAACAGATGTCAGATTTAGCTTGAATCTTATGTGAAAAGCCTGTGAGTGTACAGTCTGTTCAGTATGTCAGATTGTGGTGTACCTGGAGTTGATTTCTGCAACAATGAAACACTGAAAATAAGTGTTTGCACAATTGCCAGCAGTGTGATAATTTTTGTCTTTAAAATCGAGTAAGAAGGTTAATAACAAAATGAGCTGAATGGCCCAAGACTACACCCCTCTCTGCTCTAGTTTATAGAGGGAGGCAGTGAGTTTTAAACAACCTCCCATTTAAAAAAACAATCCAGCAATGCAGTTCACATTCCAGCCCTTACAGCGTGTTGACAGCATACATCTGTGTTATCTGAAGTGCTGAAATGTAAAAACTTCTGACCTAGTGACAGCATCACCGTCCATCTGTGGTTAATCTGGCAGGATTGTGAGTGTAATGGGTGTTCACAGGGGATTAGGGCTGAAAAGACGTCTGTGACCCAACAGCCAATCGATTACGAGCGTTTATAAGATGAGCTTCGTGCATAATCAGTATTCGTGTATGTCTTGTTTACATTCACTGGAGTTAAAGCTAACTACTGTTTGTTTGTGTAGCTTCAGAAGTGGTTGGGTTATAGCCACTGACAGTAAATCCCTATTAATATAAAAACTTTTCAGTGACCAGGACACAAACGTGTCATTATTGCCTCTTGTGCTCACCAAAGCTGCATTTATTTGATCAAAAATACAGTAAAAACAGTAATGTTGTGAAATATTATTACAATTTTAAATAACTGTTTTTATGTGAATATATTTTAAAATGCCATTTAAATGCCAACTGATATTTTTGCATCCGTAACTCCAGTCTTCAGTGTCTAATATGCTAATTTGCTGCTTAAGAAACATTTCTTATCACTGTTGAAAACAATTGTGCTGCTTAATATTTGTATGGAAATTGTGATTAGAATTAGTTTTTTCTAAATTATTTGATGAGCAGATTTCAAAAGAACAACATTTATTTGAAATAGAAATATTCATCATCATTTTTTATTGTAGATTTTTTTACCAATTTAATGCATCCTGCTAAATAACATTACCTTAAAAATCTGACTCCAAACATTTTATTTTATTTTATTCTTTAAGGAAGCTCATGATACATTAGGAATACAAAGTTACTTGGTTAGACTTTTATGCATTTCTTTTTTTAGAAACTAAGATTTTTTATTTTTTTTGGTCTGTGCAATGAACATTTTGGTTAAACTACCACTAAAAAGTTCAAATGTATCATCTGTACTAAGGTGCCAGAGTTAGGCCAAAAGTTTTGTTTTATACTAACCCTACACTGGGTTGTACTTTATTTACTCCTAACGGGTGCACATTACAACCGTAAACCTAAATATTAGTATGGTAACATTTTGACAAGGTACCATTCCAGTGACAGATTTTGTACCTTTTTTTTTCTGAGAGTATACAGTGCGTTCTGCTGTCACAGTATGTCCCGGCAGTGTTTTATTACACCTTTTCACTGTTGCATTGCTGTCATTCAGTAAGAGAAGCCATAACCTTGAGTCACCTGACAGGGGGATTACAGCGTCTTCAGCCAAATTGACTGTGCTTGCAAAAGATGAGATTTATTTTCAATGTCAGTTGACATTTAATCTAGTCAGCAGCCGCAGGAATGCAGAGGAGTTCTCAGATGCTGTTTTCAAAAGGTTTTTTAACTAGTTTATTTTACTTCCTTCCCCTGTTCAGGAAAAAAAAAAATATTAGAATCCTTTTCTTTGCCTGCTCGTGTATCTGTTTCAGTGAACATTAAGCGCTTTCGCAGTCTTAAGTGTGGAGGATTTTGGCGCTGTCAGAGTGTGATAAATTAAGCCGTATTTCTGTCTGGCTGAGGGAGGATTTTGCTCTCTACTGATTCCACTGTGATCTAAGTGAACACCGCATGTACGTTTGTGTATCTGGTCCTGGAACTGATGTCGTGTAAGATTCATTTGACCCAGAATCCTGTGCCCTTTGAAATCCAAAACCATCCTATTGGCTGAAGGAACTTAATGGTTACTCTGTTCAGTGCATGATTGGAAATTTGTCATTTTAAGATCTTCTGTATATGTTGTCATATGTAAATATGAATTAAATTAGATTTAAATTAAATGATATATGTCATGATGTAGGTACAGTATGCTGAAACATGTTGTGCCTGTATGTTGTGATACGTAAATACGATAGTTTTTTTTACTATATTTTTTTATATGTCATGATATAGAACCAAAGCTAGAAATGGTCAAATTGAACGTTTATAATATTTTCAGTTGATGCCAGTTAACGTACTGGCTTTGGATATTTCTAGAATAGAATAAGTTGCTACACTAAGGCCCAAAGTATACTTCACTTTTTACGCGTACAGGAGGGACAGCGTACAGTGCGCGTGACTAGGGGTGTCCGATATATATCGTCTGCGATAATATCGTAATTGTTGTTTTAACGATGTGCGATTTGACATTATCGAGTATATTGCAAAACCCAAACAAAACACTCCTACAGAGTGAGCACATACATTACATGATGAAGGTTAGACTAGTGCTCATGTGCATTTTGAGTTCATTGTATGATTCAGTCTATTAAAATGCATTTCGAATGATCACTATATTCAAGATATGGCGGCATAAAATGTATATATTTATATAATTTCATATAGTAAATCAATATCACATGAAGAGTGCCAGTTTTTCACCTCCAAAAATCTGCATGATTACAAATGTGATATTGAGTTCATGCAACAGTTCAATAAACAAAAAGTTAATATTAAGAGACTTACGTTGCCTGTTTTTGCTCTATTTCGCCAACAAAAATAATTCCAAACACAGCCACAGCACTGTTTTGCGTCTCTGAGCTGCATGACGGTGTTTTGTTCCTGAATGAATCAACCGTTTAAATGATTCGGTTCAATCGCAATGACTCACTTTTTAACAGTGACTTGCTGCCACCTACTGGCGGTTTTAATTTCACATTGAAGTATCTTTTCATTTTTTAAAATAATTTCAAATATCAGACGTTTTATGTATAAAATATCAAAACATTATTGCATTATGCAGGTTAAATGCATTCTATGTCCCTCTGAGCTGCATTAAACAGTGTGTAAATACATCTAAATGTCACTTCAGATGCAGCTTCTGTGTTTCCTCTGCATTGCAAAGATGAATTTTGTTGATACTGATTTCATTTGCCTGGTAACAAAAAAAATGTCTTACTATTCTAATTGATTGATTAAAGGTAAGAATTTGACTCAAAAGATGATGCACACTTTTAGAAAAAAAAGGCCTTATAAAGGTAAAAATGCCCATAAAATGTAAAAATCTATATAAACTTATTGGAAAAGATGAAGTTCTAACACTGCTGTGAACTGATCAGCACACAGAATATGAAGAATATAAAAACCTTTAGGAGTCAGCTGTCCACGACAGTCCTTAATGTACCAGCGCAACATACTCGGCGAAATATCGCCTAATCATCGTTATCGATAAAATCTCAGAAAATATCAAGATATTATTTTTTATCAATATCGCACACCCCTACGCGTGACGCGAATTTCATTATCAGAATAGTATACATGTACTGTACATGCAATACCCAATTTTTATAACCGATGCGCATTGAATTATTTTTGCAATAATCAGTTGTTCCCACAAGGTGGCAACACTGTCCCAAGCCGTTGTTTCACACTAGAAAACGAAACTAAAGAGACAGAACAACAACTACAATATAACGAGTGCATGTGTCGACCTCCCGCGTTCGTGCATAGCATCACATGGAGTATACGTTGAAGTATGCTTTGGGCTTAATGCTAACTGAATTTATTTGTGTATATATTATTATAACTAACATTCTATCTACTGATATATCTATATTTCTTTTGGTTGTTTATTTGTTTATATTTCATTTGGTTTATTTATTATTTGTTTTTTCCTTATTTATTTATTTATTTTTTACCTATTTATGTAGTCACAATTGAAGGAGTGGCAGGTATGCTGCAACATGTTGTGCCTATGTGTTTTGATATGTAATTATGATTTCTTTTAGAGTTCTGTCATGATATATATCCAAAGCTAGAAATGGTCAAATTGTATGTTTATAATTGATGTTTTTTCAGTTATCCTGCAGGCTAACCGAATAACTGCAATGCAAGCATATAGAAAATGCAAGTTGCTACACTAATATTAACTAAATTTATTTGTGTATGTATGAACTAACATTTTATCTATCAATTTATCAGTCGGTCTATGTTTGTTTACATGTTTGTTTATTACTTGCTTTCTTTTTATTATCAGATTTCTGTATTTTCTTATTATTTGGTTTCTTAATTATAATGTTATTTATTTTGTTTTTGTTTGTTTGTTTGCTTGCTTGCTTGTTTGTTTGTTTTTTTTTGGTATGCTGTAACTTTGTGCCTAACATCAGCTTTTATAGTCACAGTATAGCCTGCCCTCAAGTGCTTTGCTGAAATACTTTCTTGTTAACTCTCAGTTTTACACTATATAGTTTCTATTTTCTGCCTACTTAAGTTATGAGCATTGTCCCGGTTACTTTTGCCCTCATTACTCATACACAGGACAGTGCATTAATAATGCCACAATTTGCATGTGGTGCAGAACAGTCACTGTACACGCAGCCATTGTTATGATAAGAGACCTTTGTCTCTGCAGTTTGTGGACTAAGTTGTCTTCTAGAGAACCTTGTATTATTCTTGCCATGTATTCTGTATGCGGCAGACAAAAGCAAGTGCTTTTTGTAATCATTTGTTTCCTGATAATCACATAGATTACACAAACACACTACAGGTCAGACCCAAATAACACAGTATAAAAAGAGACCTGTGGGACAGAGAGTTGAAACGAATGTCTGCTTCAGACCACTCAATCAAAGCAAGTGTGAAAACAGCCACATTGTCAGGGAAAGCATTTTAACGTCAGCGCTCTCAGCTCTAGTGAAGTGAAATGTAGGTTTAGAGATTTGAAGTGCTTTTGTCCTGCTTCAAGAGCTCTGAACTGAGACATGCAGGTTTTTGACATGCCTCTCTCTCTCTTTTTGTCTTTCTCTCTTGTTCTATAAATCACTTTCTTTTTTTCTTCTGCCCACGCTAGTGGCTTAAAGCCAAGGTAAGTGTACTTATCCTATGACCCCTCTATTACTGATCAACTGATTCAATCTTCCCTTGTGATACATATTCATATTCCTGCGTTCATCCCTCCCTCATAACCACTTCATGTGCAGTAGTTGTAGATCAATCCCATTGCAAAGTGACCTAAAATAGCTGTATTATTGAAAGATTATTACACGTTTTAACACTAAATCAAGTACATAGGCAACTAAAACATGCAGTTGCCTATGTAATTGAATTTTGGCTTGCCAGACAAATTTTGTTTTTTAGTTCTGTTGTTTTGTTTGTACTTTATTTTTACGGTTAATGTCTGGATTTTGTATATGTGATGAAGTGATAGACTAATATCGGCAAGGTTAATTTGACCATCTTGAGATTGTCAAAGACTGTTAATTAGAGTCTGATTATCTATTAATAAGTGTTATTTGATGATAATTTTTGGTCTTTATTTTAAATTGAGCAAATATTGTGTAAAATTACTTACTTTATTTTACAAAATTACTTTAAAATTAAAATAAATACTCCTTTTTGCTATCATTACGATATTTATTTATTTTTATTTTTTTTTGCCCACTAGATATTCAAAATATTGGATTTGACCAATGAAAAACTCACTACAGATCGACCTCTAGTTGTGTTTGTCATTTTGAATCAGTGGTCCTTATTCATGAAACATTAGCAGAATTTTTGTTTTGTTTTTCTGTAAATCATTCGTAAAGCCATGCTTATGTAATTTTTCAGATTCACAAAAGTGTTTGTATTGTCAAAAAAAATGTACACCAGCTCCTAAATCTGCATAAATGGTGCATAAAACATATGAAATTTTTACTATTTTTTTTTTTTATTTATTGATTGATTGATTTAAATAACACTTTTTACAATAATAAGAGATATAGCGACACAATTAATTAGTTAGCAAATTATTTTTAGTTTTGTGGAAAAATTTTATTTTATTTTCTATTTTTTTGTTTGTTTGGTTTTTTTTTTTTTTTTTTTTCAGGTAAATAATATTAACCTTGTTGTGTATCCTATTCATGATTGATTGGAATTCATCAACATGCACACATTTAACTATAAAACAGTTTTAGTGAAAAGAGCATGCTAATTATTCATACATTTACAAAAGTTTCATGAATGAGGCCCATTCATTGCAGTAGCAAATTGAACCTTTGGTTGAAATGTATTGTTTTGTCTGGTAAAGCCCTCTTCTCATCTCCATTTCTTTAGTCTTATTTATATAATCTGATGGTCAGGCTCGGTTTAAATGATTAAACAGATGTTTTTCTTGTCCAGCAACATGGCAACAATCAGTCAATCAGAGGAGGAACTCTCTCCAGGACCAATCCCCCAACACAGAAACCTCCCAGCCCACCCTTGGCAGGACGAGGCACTCTTGGGTAAGACGTGATTTCAGCATGTACTTCATTGTGAGAAGAATGAAAAAGTTTCTGACCAGTATGATAAATCAGACAGCAGTTTGACACTGACAGCAGTTTTCAGTAGCAAATACATAACTCATATGTTATTTTAAGTACTGTTTATAATATTTTTGCCTGTTTGTTTTAAATGCATATACAGGCGTAACACTCCTTATAAAACACTTGAGCCGGTGAAACCTCCAACAGTGCCCAACGATTACATGACAAGTCCAGCTCGCTTGGGCAGCCAACACAGTCCAGGACGCACTGCGTCTCTCAGCCAGAGACCGAGAACCCACAGGTAACATCTATCTATCTATCTATCTATCTATCTATCTATCTATCTATCTGTCTGTCTGTCTGTCTATCTATCTATCTTTATTGATTTATTGATTTATTATAATAAAATTTAATTTAGAGAGTTTAATTATTTAATTTATTTATTTTTTGGATGGTATTTAGTATTATTTTAATTAATATTGTTTATTATTATTATTAATTTTAGTGTTAGTGTTATTAGTAATATTAAAATAAGATAAGATAATTATTTATTTATTTTCAAAATGTTTTGTACATTTTAGTAATACTGTGTATTCTTCTTCTTCTTCTTCTTATTATTATTATTATTATTATTATTTTAAAAAATGTATTTATTTAATGTTGTAGTACATTTTTATTAATACTCATTATTATTATTATTATTTATTATTATTATTATTATTATTATTATTATAAAAATGTATTTATTTAAGGTTGTAGTACATTTTTATTAATACTCATTATTATTATTATTATTATTATTATTATTATTTTAAAAAATGTATTTATTTAATGTTGTAGTACATTTTTATTAATACTCATTATTATTATTATTATTATTATTGTTATTATTATTATTATTATTATTATAAAAAATGTATTTATTTAAGGTTGTAGTACATTTTTATTAATACTCATTATTATTATTATTATTATTATTATTAGTGTTAGTGTTAGTGTTATTAATAGAATAAAAATACAATAAAATAAACAAAATGAAAACTTTCAAATGTTTCTGTATGTTGTTGTTGTTGTTGTTGTTGTTATTATTATTAGTGCTATTAATAAAATAAAAATACAATAAAATAAACAAAATGAAAACTTTCAAATGTTTTTGTATGTTGTTTATTATTATTATTATTATTATTATTATTATTAGTGCTATTAATAAAATAAAAATACAATAAAATGAAAACTTTCAAATGTTTTTGTATGTTGTTTATTATTATTATTATTATTATTATTATTAGTGCTATTAATAAAATAAAAATACAATAAAATAAACAATGAAAACTTTCAAATGTTTTTGTATGT